>VWPW01029368.1:346224-405196 GCA_013389825.1 Crypturellus undulatus
GGAGGGGGGGGGCGCGCGCGTCGCCCCCCTCTTCGCCTCCTTGGGCAGGCGGGAGGGTGCTGGCTGCTCCTCCCCAACCCCGCGCGCTGCGGCGGGTGGTACGCGCCGCCCGCCAGCCTCGGCCTCGCTGTGTGTGCCCCCCCCCCGCACGTGGTGTGGTATGTGCTGTGTTTGCGCATGCGCGGTGCCCCCCGGCGCGGCGGCGGTAGGTGCTGTGTGTGCGCATGCGCGGTGCTCCCCCGCGCGGCGGCGTAGGGGCTGTGTGTGCGCATGCGCAGTGTCCCCCCCGCGCGGCGACGGTAGGTGTTGCGTGTGCGCATGCGCAGTGTCCCCCCGCGCGGCGGCGGTAGGTGTTGCGTGTGCGCATGCGCGGTGGCTCCCCCGCCCCGTGCATAGGGTTTCCGAGTAGTGGGGAAAAATATTTTTTTTCTTTTTATTCAGATGCTCCAAGCATCTGGAGGAAGGAGTTGCTGCATAGCATATGTGAACACTTTGTGTATTTACAAGTATTTACAAGTGCTACCAAGTTAATGTTCAGATTCCCAGTAACTGTAATGTATAAGTGCGACCAAACACAGCTTGCCTCTGTCTTTTGGTTTTGATTTTGTTTTTTTTTTAAGTTCCTTGAAATAAGTCACAGTTACAATGCTTTAGGTGTAATACGGTGTTTTGGGGCTTAGTGATAAACCCGGTTTCTAGTTCTGCCTGGTGTTCACGCACGGTCACAGCTCCGCGGGTGATGCTGTCCGGTGCTCATCGCCATCTGGGGTCCTGGCTCTCGGGGTGGAAGTTTCCGGTGCTGTTCACCCTTGTGCTCAATATAATTCAGGTGAATAAAAGGATAAAAGGCAACACACTTTGTTGGCAAAGCACTGAAAGCCACGCTTAATTATTTGTAACTAGTTTTCTTTCTAAAAGCAGCTCTGAAGATGTAAATGCTGCCACATTTGGTGCTGATACTGCTGCCCCCATGGAGCAGCTGCTGCAGTTGTGGCCCCCAAAGGCAGGAAACTGCCTTGGTTCCGGCGGGGGAAGCGCCACGACGTTCACGTCCTGGTGACGTCGGTCAGGGGAACAGAACCCCTGACGTGGCGCTGGGTAAGCCGGCGCTCTCACGAGTGAGTGCCCGGGCACGCGGGCTGCTGGCTGGGGCAGCTGATGCCCCCACGACGAGCTGGTGCCTGCATGACTTCCTTGGAAATGGCAAGAACTCGTTATAGAAAAGGCACCGGTGTGTGTAGATGTGCATAAGACATGCTAGAAACAGTGGAAGTGATGGAGTGTTTTGCTAAAAATGGAGGACTTCTCTATTATCTCTTTCTTAAAAAATCTTGCAAGGACTCGAGTTCCTTTGGGCAGCGCCATCTCCATTGCAGCCATTCACAGCAACCCCGCACGCCTCTGTGGTGTTCCTGGGCCATTTCTTCCCCTGCTATTACTTTGCATAACGTATTCGGCATCAACTTGGTCAGTAAGCCGTGCAGAAGGCCTCGTTGGGGAGCCAGGCCTGTTAGTCTGAGTTGTCCATGCAGGCTGCCAGGACAGCTGAAGGCTCTTAGAGTAAAGCGCCTAATCCCGTTCTGGAGGTGTCTTTGGTTTTGGTCCGTCTCGGGAGGGCTGTGCTGTGTCTGGAGATGTGGGAAGCGAAGGATGGAGGGGAAGGTGCTGCATTTGCTGCCAGGTTGTTTGAGGTGCTGGCCAGGCAGAGCAGGCAACCAGGGCTGCTGCCTCCTTATGGGGAAACGGGCTGTTCCTGCTGCCTTGTGGAGCTGTACTGTACAGCGAAGTCTTGGGATTGTTGTTAAAATACATACGTCAAACTCTCGCTTTGCATCTTCCAAAAGATTTGGGGGTGTGCTGCTTACTGTAGCCTTGCTGGCAGAATTTATATGAGATCTAATTTAGTGTATTTTCTAATGTTGCCTATTGAAGCAGATGCTATTCTTCAATAGTGGAGAATCTGTTTTATTCCATTTGAATATTAGAATAGTCATCTCAACATAGCATTTATTGTTGCTTCTCAAATACTCAAGATTTGCTGCAAACCATATAAAATAGAGCAAAATTCTATAGTGGTATTAAATTGGACAGCTACTGCTTTTACTGTTTCTAAGCCCATATATACGTTGTAGTTAAAGTTAATACTATAAGCCATAATCCTTGCAATTCTGGCAGTGCCCAAACCAAGAGTTTATTAGTACATAAACTTTAAGAGACCTTTACTGAAGACTTTTTTTTTTTTTTTTTACTATGTTGAAATAAAATCTTGAAATCTCACATTTGCTATCTAGGATTAGTGGTGCTGCCAAAGGATTCAGTTTAATCTGAAGTGTTATCTGCTCCGTATCTGAACAAGAACAACGCCACTCTCACAAGAATAGGAGACTCGTTCCAAGCTTGCGAGCAGATGATTTGTGTTTTCATAACTGCATCTAATATCAGGCTTCCCTATCTCACTTCGCTTAGGCTTGGGAATTGCTGGGGGGCTGGATCCAGTACGCGCGGCTGTGGCAGCAGCAGTTTCTGGTCTCTGGGGCCTGCCTTGCCAAACAAGGACACGCAGAAGATGTCCTTCCCGGCTTGCGCCTGCCCTTCGTGCTCATCCTGCATGTTTCTGCCCCTGTAGACTACCACCCCATCCCTCTGTCCACTGCACACTGCCAGACAGGGACGTTTTCCTCTTTCCTGCCTCTTGGATACGGACTTGAACATTAATGGTATGAGAAGCACAATTTACTGCAGGAAGTCCCAACCTGTTGCAAAATACGAGTTGTCACGAACGTGCAAAGATATTTTTGATTTTGGAGTTCTATAAAGGAAGTTTGAATCTGCCTGAATGCTGAAAATTCTTGAAAATTCAGCTGCTTTTGATTTTGTACATAGTGAAGGCAGCTTTCAGAGAGGATTTTAAGATATTTTGGTTGCTCCTAAGTGCAAGTTTGCTATCTAGAGTCTTTTGTTGTTGTTGCTGTTGGACCTGTTATTTTAGGCAACGATTAAATGAATGATTCCAATCTGGACTTAAAATGTTAAAGGTTGTTGATTAGAGTCAACTGGCCCCATTCCAAAGCTCTGGGAATCTTAAGCACATGTAAAAATAAAATGTAAAAGCTGTTTTCAATTTTCTAGCCTTGAGGCGGGAGTGCTAATTCCTGGGCAATGCTGATCCAAGGAAATCAGAAGGTCTTTTGCAGTCCAACCGGCAGGGTGAGTGCTCGTACGCAGAATACAGTGCGCTCAGGAGCTGCAGGAACGGGTCCGGAAGCGCCCAGCACAGCGCCTTTATCTAGGCTTTCAGCAACGAGACTAGGAGCAGCCATATGAGAAAAAAATCGTATTTCTTATTTATTTTAGAGTGACATTTAGATTTTTGCCCTGTTTTATATGCACTGGTAAAATATTTTCAAATAACTGTCATACTAAGCAAAGAGCAAGCTGATCTAAAAGCCAGTGTTGCCTTAGCAACTATGCCTTTAGTTTCAGGATAGACTAAAGCTATTGGATTCTAATATATTGAGTTTTAAATATCCCTCTGGACACGGCAAGAAATGGAGGAAATCAAATGTTACATGAAGCTAGTTATTACTTTTTTGTTTTGCAGTTGTGTCTGTGATTGCTACAAAAAAGCTGCACTTTAGGTTACACTGCCCTTTTTTTCCAACAGGACTTACTAAATTATTCAAGAATTGAATGGCTTTTGTTTATTTGAAAAGTACAGTTAACAGTCTCCAAAAGCTTGACATTGTGAAACACTGTTCCTTGCAAGTAGCGCCAGGGATCTCAAATGTATTCATCACTTAACCTGTTTGTCAAGAAATGAAGGGGAGCTATTTTTCCCTGTTCCAAAATTATTCTCTGCAGCTGAATTCTTCCTCTGAACATTGCCTCTATTTCACTCTTTATTCTATGAAAAATGTATTGAAATGAGCCAGGAATGTATTTTTACACTGAGTGGGATTCAGGCAAAGTGAGTAAATGTGAGTCTGAGTGGGTAAATATGGGATTTTTCACATTTTGTTTCTTAGAAGAATCTTTGTGTAAATTCGATCCAAGTAACTAATTACTGATTTTGATAAAGCTAATTAGACATTTTATGCTGAATAGCTGTCCATCCCACTTCTCTATTTCCATGTGCTTGTTTTGTTTCATAAAAATCAGACAAGGAAAAAAAGAAGTAATGGTTTTTGCCTGATGCTGTTGCTCTATATCTGATTATTGATTTTATGGATTTTAAGGCTATGTTATGGGCTATTGGTTCAAAACCATATCTTGAAGTTGAGAGGATTAAAGTTTTTTTTTTAAAAAAATCTTGAATGAGATGTTAAAAAGCAAGGAGAATAATGACATCTACTTAATAGCATTCACCCCCTCAACCAGCAGTTAAGAACCTTTGATGTCTTTAGCTACAAGAAATAAAAGGAGAAATAAAACGCAATATGTGTGAGAAAAATCAGAATAAAGCAACAGCGCAGGTTGTTTGAAAATTCTATTTTCTATATGTCAAAACTTCAGAGCTTGTCTGAAATGTGATTTTAAGATATATTAATGAAGCTGAAGATAAAAGCCTAAGAATAAGACTCAAAAGGGCAGTAGATCTTCATTTAATTCCCAAACGATGTTGGCAGTAGGAAGAGAAAACTCATCATGTGTGGATGCTTTGTCTGTTCTGAAAATTCTTTCACTTTAGCATGATTTTTTTGAGGGAGAAAAAATGCGAAGTCTCACTAAGTTACTGTCAAATGTGGTAGAAAAGTCAGAACAAAAATCAAGGAGCTATATTTGGAAATAATTGTAAAAATTCATCTCAGTACATAAGTACAATCTATCAGGAAGACAAATTATTTTATAATCTTCTTTTATAATCTTGTTTTTGCAGGTCTACAAAGTCTTGTATACCTTATTTCACTTCTTGAGTTCATTTTTCAGGGAAACTTTTAAATGCATCAATAAATGGATCCGTTTGTTGTTATCCAGGAGGTGGTTTCTCCAGCTAATTGCTTTCTGTGAGTTTAAACTTGCAAATCCCGGTAAATTGAGCTCCAGCATGGAGACTATTGTTCCTCAGGCTTCTAAAATGTATTTCCGTGTTCCTGGTGGTGATGTTTTGAACTGCTGTGGTCAAACAGGGAGTCAGTGTAATGGTTTAAGAGCATCAATGACAAGAGTAGTTAGTCAGGCCTATTAAGAGGTCACAGAATGTAGGCTGCAGCATCTGTAGTAGTGTTGCATAAAAAGAAGCTTATCCTTGTTTTTAGTTTTAATTAATTTGTAGCATGGTGCTTTACCATGACAGTAAAGGTGAAAGACATGGGATGTTGCAGAGACTTTTAGGGAAGTTGAGACCGAATCCATTATAGATGTGAAATCAGTGCATGAATTTTTCATATGCTTGATATCCCAGAGCAGTAGAGTCGGCTTGGATCACCTCGGCCAAAGCCTCTGCTCTTCCTTGGTAGCGAGCTCATTGCAGCCTCATTACAAGGAAAGGTCTAGGCTCAGCTCAGGGAACAAAAATCACTGAGTTCACAAGGAAAACGTTCATCTTCATACTTTAAAGTAAATAGTATTACAGATGATGAAATGTTTAAAAGAAGCCAAGAAGTCAGGCTGTTTAATGGTGAGCATTTTTCAATCTATTATTTAGTACTAAAAATAATATAGGAGGAACTAAAGAATCAAAATCAATATATAATCTCATATTAAAGAGGAGAACTAACTTGATAAACACAGGTGTAAGCACTCAGGGAAAAGAGGCTCCTTTTTAATGCTGCCCCTTACTTGAAAAGGGCACTGCAAAGAGCACTGCCTTAACGTTGCTAGAAACACTGTCTCTAAAGTGTGATGCTCTCTATAGTTGCTTAGAAAAGCTTTTAATTACAGCAGCCTGTGCCCACAGAGGGAAATAACGGCTAAATTGAAAATGTGTTTTTTTCAGTAATCTGTTTGAAGCACGTAGGCACTTTCCAATTGGTCATTCTGCCAAGTTTTGACTCAACTTCAGTGTTCTGGCTTCTCAAATAACTATTTTTTTTCAGTGTTTCATCTGGCTTTGACTTAAAAACACCTTCATAGCTATTAAATAGCTGTAATGCTATTGCTGGGGGGTATTTTTGCTTATTTTTGCATCCTAATCAGGGGTAGAGGCCAGGCTGGCAATCCACACCCAGTAACATGGAAAATGAAATCAGCCTGACAGCACCCAATGCTGCCGCCCCCCTGCTTGCCTCTGGCACTGCTCTGCAGCGCGGCTGTTCCTCCAACGCACGATGGAAAAGCCTGTGGGGGCAAAATTTTGAATGGTGCCCACCATTAAAAATGCATTCAAATCTGCACATTTATGTGTTCTCTTTCCAGTCCGAAAACACTTTCTAATTTCTTTCTGAGTCATCAGAAGAGTTAGGGAGCTTGTTCCGTTCCCCTGGGGGGAAACGCGGCAGGGCCTTGCGGCATTACTGCCCTCTGAAAGGGAAGTGCTTGTTTAGGCAGCCCTGTCTGGCATCGCTGAGCAGTGCTGGTGGCCCGTGGAGAGCCCTGTGGCCGGTGTGCGAGCAGGGATGTGTGCGTGCTCCTGGGGAGCAGGTGCCCAAGGGTGGTGACCTCGAGCGCCCTTTTTTTGCTCTTCCTTTTATTTTGCTTGTGTATTTGCTTTCCTGCGTTTTTGCTGGTGTCCAGTGTTTAAATGCAAAAAGTTTTACTGACAGTTTTAATGGCTGCTGAAACCCGCAGTGAAGACTTCATAGTTCAAATATGTTTTATGCAAAGTTTGCTTCTAAATTACTGTCATCACTTTACATTGTCATCAGTGTCTAGACTGGGGCAAACAGCCGACTGCTGCCTGTCACAGCCGTCATCCTTGTTGAGTCAGAGTCGGAGTCTTGACGATAATATGTAATAAGTAAAAGTCCAGAATGTGTCAGAAGTTGCAGGTATATGATTTTATGCAGCACTGGATTCTGACCATATTCTTTAAAGATTTCTACTAACCGTTTTTGGCAACATAGTCTCTAAATTAGAAAGCCGAGATGACTGCCAACTGCTTGCTTCAAAATCCATCACACAGTTGTCTGCAAGATGACGGGAGGAGAGTTTAATTAGTATTTATTCTTTTCTCTTCTTGCCTCCTCTCTTGTGATTTTTTTTCTAACTCAAATCTTGTTTTAAATGTGTTTGCTGGGCTAAACAGTAGCTCCATTGGAAACACAAGCACCACCAGCGAGATGCTTAAATTTAGGGCATGTTTCTATTTGGATAAAAATATTTTCTGTGTTTCCCTCTCCCGCAGCTGCCACAGGACTCTCTCAAATCGTAATGCAGAGTGTTTGCTTTTTTAAATGGCACCGTGCTGCTTGGGGCCATATCGATTTGTGTGCTGAGGCTGCCCCGGGTGCCGCGTGGCTGCAGCCAGTCCCTTGCGCCGCGCTACAGGAATCCAGCTGGTTTCAGCGCTTCTCATGCCTCAGACCCCTCCAGTAATGATTATTTTGGCTTCGCTTCCCCACAAAAAGAGGCTTGTTAAAAGGATGGTATTTTCTGTCACTTTGTTCTGTTCCCAGTCACTACCCAGAAAAACGCCGACTTTCACGGTCCGCTGGGCTCAGTGCTGGTGGAGACCAGGTGGTGGGGCAGGGGCTGAGCAGGGCTTCCCCTGTCTGAAGGGAAAGCTGTGGGGTGAACTCTGCTCTTCTGAGACGAGAGAAAACTCCCGCGGGAGCCGTGCATGTCCAGCGCCTGGAACCCTCCCACCTGAGGGTGCACCGTGTCCGCCCTGCCTCGCCGCTGCCTGCGCGGAGAGAGCCAGAGCTGGTCCTGCGTGCGTGGGTCTGCCTGCCGGAGTAGGGCTGCCTGCCAGAGACCCGCACCCTGAATCCCCCGTGGGGCAGTCCTGTGAGTTTGGTGGTTTTCATGAGTTTTGCTCTATTTATGAGCCTTCTAGCTTTCCTCCTAGGGGGCCGGGGAAGTGCTAGGGGACTGGCAGGTCATTCTTCCCATCTTGGCCATACTGTGGCCATGCTGAATGGGACTGTGGGAGCTGGCTGCACACTGAGATACATTTCTGTATAAAAGTACAGGATTAGCACATGTACATGGATTTTCATTTTTGTAAACATGTAGCTGTCATAAAATGCTGTGTTTGCCCTTTCATTTCACACTGAACAAAAAAGGGTCTAAATACCTTCTTAATAAACCCTTCTTCTTTGATCTGTACTATTGCAGAGTATTGCTGATCTGTTTGCAAATGCTTTTTCAGATGGGACTGTTCAGGCTTCCTGCTCTCCGTGCCTTAGCTGTGTGACGTTTACCTCCAACTCACTAGGTATCCAGCTGCTCAACCCCCTAACTCATGTGTTTTCTGCATAGAGCAGAATTCAAGTCTACCTGCACGCCGTGAGTCTAATTGCATTAGTAGCCCTTGGTTATAGTAACTGGAAAGTAATTCTCTTCAGCTAGTGCTCTTAAAACAGCCTCTTCAAATGTGTTAAGCCTCTGAGTAAGTCTCTCAACTGGAATGGTTTCTCCATCTGCAGTACGGATGTGGTATGCGGTTGTGTTTTAATATTTAGGTTTGTTTTCCTACTTTCTTTTACATGCCAAAATCCAGGTGGATGGGGGTTCCGGTGCGCACTCTCCTTAACGGTTAGGAGTAAAGACAAGGTCCTGGATTGCTGCTTCCCAGGCCCGGGGTCAGTGTCCCAAATGCCCAGAAGCCCCAGTTTGGCGTAAAGCAGGCGGCTGCGAAGGGTCCTGACTCCCTTCCGGGGCCGCGCGGGGATGCGAATGCCCAGGGCCCCTCTGATGACTTGTTTATAACATGGACAGCCAGCCAGAGGCGGGAGGACCGGAACTGCCGCCCGCTGAAGCGAGTGGCAGGAAACCGCCTTGTGGATCGCAGCAGGCTGCGCTGTTCCTCGCGTGTTCTTCACTTACCACGCACCAGGGCGGCAGGGCAGCGGCGCTTGGAGATGTTAGTGGGCATCTGCTGTTTGCAGAAACAGAATAAATGTTAAAATGCCCTAAGAGTAAGCGCAGAGCTTTTTAGAGATACCATTTAATAATCTCCACTTTGTTGTTGTCTTTTGTTTCACAGCAAACCCAATGGAAGCATTTTTTTCCTAGCATAACCATGACAGTGATTTGGGGGTTGAATATGGAGAACCTATATATATATATATATATGTATACACACCACACACATATATATCTACACACACTCTTTCTTCGTATTATTCCATCCACAACCTTGTCCTGATGCAGCACAGACAAGGTGGGATCCCTTGCTGTGCTTCCAGGGCCTTCCAGCATGTCCACAGGAGTCACTATTGCAGGAGGTGCAACTTCTGCCAAGATCCCTATTTCTGAAGTTTTGGTCAGCGGGGCTGCCTGAGCACAAGGTGCCTGGTTCTCCTTGAGACCAGCCAGTAAACACTTGCCCTTCTTTCCACGCTGCTCTGTTGTGGCTCAAGGAAGCACAGGTGTGTAGATGAAATGTGCGTTGATTAGTGGAACTGCGTAAGGAGGTTGTTGATCTGGAAAAGGATCTTGGTTTAAGAAGCAGTGCTGTAGCAGGACGAATCGTCGCGATGCCACCAAGAGCACGCTGAGTTCTCCTGCCTTTACCAAAATGGATCGTGGCTCATAGCTCTGGTGAGTGAAGTGCTTACAGAGTGAGAAGCCTTTGAATGCGGATGGCGCTCAGGACCCTCTTACCTTTCCCTCGCAGCAAATGCCATCCACAAAGGTACTGCAAGTGCCTGTGTGGGAGCCCCAGCTCCGTCCTGCCTGCACACCGGCCTTGTCCTGAACCCGGCCAGCCCCGGCCCCTTTGCGCTTCACAGAATAACTGTAAAATGTGTCCATCAAAGAACCTTTCTGGAGAGATGTGAATAAAAGCATCCATGATCACAGCGGGTATTTTATGACTGGCAGCTCAAATTAAAAATGTATAAAAATACATTCTTATTCATGCACGCAAAGTAAGTGAAATTTATCCCAAGCTTTTATACTTGTTATGCAAAGCATAGGCAAAGAAGGTCTCTCCTGCTCTTCCTCCAGCTGCTGGTGTCACTGGTGGGAAAACAAACCTGCCGTTTCAGGTCTCTCTCTAACTGCTGCTAATTTTCAGTATTCCAAATAAACAAAACAATCTCTGCAAAATTATATTGTCTTTAAAATGTTTTTATTTATTTATTTATTTATTTAAGTAAAACACATTTTGAAATTTAGCATGACGTTAGCTAAATCCAAGTTCTTGGAAATTGAGAGGAGTAATTTCCAGCAATTGCCTCTGCAGTTCCTTACTGAAAGCTCCTTGCTATCCTGCTTGTCGAGAGAGGAGGTGCAGGCGAAAGCCATGGTGGTCTCAGCCGCTGCAGAGCGAGAGGAAGCAGCTCTTGCGTGGGACGGAGACAAAACGCTTCCAGGTACAAGCCGTGCTGCTCGGTGCTCATTGCTGCAGGTGGTAGCACTGCAGGGGATTTTGCAGAATCACAGAGCATTTATCATCTGCTCACTGTGGAACAGGCAGCGAAGCACTCGAACCCCTCCTCAGTGTGGTTCAGAGAGGGCTGAATGCACCTGCATTCAGTGCAGCTGGGCTGAGCATTACTGCTGCTTTATTCCTGAGCGGAGTAAGGTTTTCTCCAGGGCCCCGAGATTTCTTGCCACATCTGGCTTGCTGGAAGCACACAGTAAAGACACGCAGTATAGTGCAATTCCATCTGACTGCAAGCAGAGAGGCAACACAATAGTGCCCATAAGGCATTGTTATTATTAATAATCATTGCTGAATTGAAATAAACATTATCTTTAAGCCTCAGTCATTTTATGCAACCTCTTGAACATGCATAAAATCACTGTGGAAGTACTGTAGATGATTCAATTGTTAATTACACAGTGTTACTTCATTGTATATTGTAGTATCCCCCCATAACATTCATTGGCAATTTTTAAATTATATTTTTATATACTTTAATACTTTTAATAATGGTTCCAAATTATTCACAGATTTGGATTAAATTTTACTCTATGTAACAGTTTAAATCAGTTGGTATGCTAAATGTCTGTCCATGAAAACCACAGTGTACAAAAGCTGTTACAATAGTCAATATCCTAAATACTGAATTATTCACCTACTTTAGCATACTGTAAATGCAATATTGCCTTTGCAAGTGTAAACTGAGCTTCTGATCACACCATTCTGTAGATTCTAGCACTTAGTCTGCACTGCAGCTTCCCTCAGAAAAATGATTCAAAATGGCAATAGACCAAACAAAATTATCTGAAGCAAACTAAAGAAAGAACAGAAAAGAGAGAGGAGAGAGAAAAAATGACTATAATAAATGTGTTCAGCTCAAGTATATCGCATAAGGCTTCTCTGCTTGCTGCCTTGCATTATAATGGATGTGCACATAATTTTTTTGACAAGGTAAAAGAGAATAGGCCACCAAAAACAATTGATACAGCAGCTTTTATTTAGACAGGTTTCAAGCCACTGCCATCATGAATACATGTAACAGAACCAAGCTTTAATTATAATTCTTTACCAGCACAATATTAATGTATATTGCCATACTCCGAAAATTTGTATAGCTCCGCATCTCAGAGTTGGTGAACTGCTAGCATTGTGAAGTATAATAGTTCAGTTTGAGATTAGTGCTGATATTGGATTTATATGAGAAAAATAATGATACATTGACATTTCATAGCTCTGTTGTCTCCTGAAGGTTTATTTATGTATCTCATAGAGGAGTTGCGACAGAGAAATATTTAGTATATTTAAACAGGCTTCACCCCGAAGGCACAAATTGCTCTTATTTAAAACATGACCACTGAGGAAGCACAACTGATTATGTTACCTATAAAAAATGAGCACAAGTTGAAGAGGTGATTGGCAGTAGCATTCCTGCTTGGTACTGATGGGGCGGGAGGATGCTGTAGAGAAAAATGGTGGGGAAATGCAGAAAGGGAGGAATGAAGCAGGGGGAGCTGATTTCAGAATCAACTTTGTGGCAAGCCCTGTGAGCTGAGGAAGCCCGAGGAAAGGGGAGGCTAAAGCAGTTGTGGGCGAGAGGGGAGGAGGTGTTGCAGGGTGCTGTGCTCAGGAGCCCCTGCGGCGCGCGGCTGTGCCTCGGCCTGACCGGAGGAACCCAGAGCAGTAAGTAGCAACATAGCGTGCAGGCATTTGATTTTCAAGGAGATGGGAGACCATTGCACCGAAAATAAGAGGCTTGCCCTGTTACCGGTTTGCACAGGTATGGGCAAAGCTGCTCTGGTTAATGTCTCACCTTGCAACAAAAGGGAAGATACCACTTATGTTTTATATTATTTGTTAGTGCTTATGAGCGTTACATTTTTAAATACCTATTATTTTTTAGATAAAATGGAGTGAATTTTAAATTTCATCATAAAAAGGAGCTTTCCCTAGACTTATCTAGTGTTCCAAGAAATGCTGTATGTCTTTACTTACTTCATATACTACCATGCATGCATTCTGTCTTACAAAATGAGTCCCTGGTTTTAAGCTTTTGCTAATTTAAAAGGAAGACCTGATTAAAAAGAGGAGCTGAGGTAGGCAAGGTGTTTCAGTCACATCCAGCTAAAACCGGACAAGTTTAGCAGTCCCAAACATTAGGTTGAACAGGCGGCTGAACCAGGGCAGACCGTGCAGCTGTCAGCCCGCATGGACTCCGGTCGTGCCTGCGGAGTCCGTGGACTCTGTGCCCTGCTGCGCATCTGAACACGCAGTTCCCATCATTTCCTACAGCACAAGGACAGCTGCTTTGAGTCCCTTGGTACTCTTCATTGGGCACCAGCAGGAACACAAGGGGCTTCTAAGATGTTGCTGCCTGTAGCTGTTGCTTCAGCAGTTCTCTGCTTTTTCCTAGGGGCACCAAGTCGGTGTAGTGACTTATAAAGGGCGTGCTAGCAGTTTAACTGGCACTGCTGGCAAAGGAAACCAGGTTACCCACAAACTTCTGACTTGGTACTTCAGCTGTGCTCATGAAGGTAGTGCAGAGCACATGGTGGTGATGGAAATGACATTCCGGTAAAACATTTTTTAAAAAAGACTCTGATGTTAGTTTTGTTTTTATGAGACTTTTATATGCTTTTTTTTTCTTTTCAAAACCAAACTAGTTACTTGTTTTGACTTGCATTTTTGTAATTAACTGCACTGCATGAAAACAAGCAATTTGTCCTCAAAAGCTGCAGGTAAACCAAGCAGTGCTGTTTTAGCTAATTTATTCATCCATATAGCTCTGTGCGAGTTTCTGCAAATGAGATGAGGATTTCTTGCTCTTTCAGTTCAGAACAGCTCCTGTTTTGTCAGCGTTGTAGTTTCATGCATGTCTGTTTTGAGGCGCTTGCTGTTTTATCGTTTATGCGTTACAGCAAAGCCCAGTGCATCTTCTGCCTCGTCCTGAGAGCAAAGTGGGACCTGCAGGTGGGAAGGTTGCTCTGGGTGAAGGAGGTCGGATGCTGGAGTGACACCTTGCCCTGACAGGAGCTCCGTGCGCTCTTGACGGCCTTCCTGGAGACACCCTTGGCAGCAACAGCGGGGTCAGCCTGCAGTGCCAACGCTGCTGCTACTGCTGCTGTGGCCAAGCAAGCCGCCTTGGCTGGGCAAAGAGCAAGTAAAAGCTGGTGCAGTCAGCCTCTGCACAGCTTTAATCTGTATCTTTTCATGCTCAATAGCAACGTGTATTGCATTGCTACATGTTATTGTATTAACTGCGCTGTGCTGAGTTTGTATCTGTGTGCACAGCCTTGGGCACTGTTGAGGCCAGCTCTGGAGCTAGGGACGCCCCACGTGTCGCGGCATTCCTTGCCATCTCGCTTGCTGCTGGGATGGTGGGGAGAGACCTGGGAAGCAATTTGTGTCTGCAGTCGCTGCCTTTGACTAACAGAGCTGGGCTTTGGTTTGTCAAAGACAAGGTCTGAATTCCCTAAAAAAGAAAAGGAAGCAAAAAAGGCTCCACCGAAATGTTTCCTACTCATATTTTTAATGACAGCTAAGATGGTATTTATTATTAATCAGAAATAATTTAAAAACTAACTCAGCAGTTAAGCTGCATTTTGTTGAGTCTTTAATGCTTTTGGTTTAAATAAACAGAAACTTCTGTTGTTCTGGGCTTTTATCTAAATATATTACCATTTTGAACATGAAAATATGATTCACCTGTGCCATTAACATTTAATAATCTTCAGTACTGGTGCTGGTACAATAACATCAAGCAATACTTTGTGTTGAAATTATATATGGGTATTAAGTCGTTTCCTGCAGGCTGCACTTCGCATATTGGTATCTCCCAACATCTCTGCAAACCTGATGTGATCAATCACTGCAGCGGCGCCCGTGCTGCAGCAGGACCCAGCGGGCACAGGCGGCCCCGCCACTGCCCGTGCTCGGCCCGCTCCTACTGTCCGGGTCTGCAGGAACTAGGGTGCAATTCGCGCTGGCCGCGGCTCGGCCGTTGAACCTCCCTCCGTGCTTATGCTGTGCAGAAAGCAAGCCAGGCCTCCCTCGCCGTGCCAGCACAACTGCGTTCCCTTCTTTGGGAATCTCTGCTAGAGCAACGGGAGCAAGTGGCTGGAAAGGGGTCCCTACCTCCTAGCAGACTACTGCACGTCTTCACATCATCAGCTGTCAGAGATTAAGCAAACGTGGCTACCTTCCTCTGCGCAAGTAGCAGTAAAAACGTGCTGGGCGAGTGGATGTAGGGAGAAAACAGGCCCTGCGCGCTCAGCCTGGCTCTGCCTCCTGCCGCTCGGGGAGTGACAGGAATGCTGGGCTTGCTGCCACCTCCGCCCCACAGGTGCCCGCACTGCCATCCGCACGCCCAGCTGGGCACGCAGCTCCATCTCCAACCGAAGGATTTGTGCTCTGATAGGGGCTGATTAGCCAACGAAGGTTATTTGGGGAAGCTGCTCTTCACAGCTCTTCCATTCTCCAAGTCCAGATCGCACTGTAGGACATAGGGAGGATTACTAGGTACTTAAAGTACTTAGTACTTAAGTACATAAGTACTTAAAAAGAAAAGTTAAAAAGAAAAGTTAAAAAGAAAAGTTAATGTTTGTTCTATAGAAAAGGAACAGGACTTTTTTGTTGTTGTTGTTATTTCCATGGGAAGCAGACAGCATATCTCCGTGTTGTGGGAGTTAAATGCTGAGATGTGACAGTAGCCCTCAGGAAATGAGGACCTGAGTCTAAGCTGTGATTGCAGTAGGTTGCATCGAAAACATCCATGGTTTACGTGCTGTTGCTCATTTGCACCAACCAAGCCATTCCTGTTTGCACATCCTAAAGACCGTTTTTGGAAGCTCTTAGCTGTGCAGACATTCCGGGTCAGTGGCAGGGAAGGGCCCCGGGACGGCACAGGAGCAAGGTGGGTTGTCCCGGGAGTCTGTGCCGCCTTCATCCTTGGAGCCTGGAGAAGGCACAAGCCCTGCACCGGCCCCAGCATGGCCCCTGCTTGGAGACGGGGTTGGACTAGAGGACCTCACCAGCCTGAGTCATCCTCTGATCGTGAGGACACCGATGGGGACAGGGATGGCACCAGGAGCTCAATAGCCACAGCATGACAGGCACCGGGGCTGTGGGACACGCTGCCCTTCGGAGAGCAGTGCAGCGGCACATGCTGAGAGTTCACTCTTGAGCGAGCTTTGGGACTACAGCCGAACTCTTTCGGCTGTTGTGTCCCGGCTGTTGATTATGTCCCGGCTGTTAGTCATGTCCTGCCCGATGTCCGTGAGTGCCAACACGGGCATGGGGGCCGTTCCCACGTGAGCGCTGTGCCACAAGCGCTGTGCGTGCTTAGCAAAGGCCCCGGCTCCTGCTCGTGGCAACGTCGTTGATTGCGCAGCTGAAGTGTTACAAAAGGGTTTGCGAGGGATATCAAATGATTGTGTTCTGCTTTTGTACATCTGCAAAGTGACTGAATCTCATCTGTCATCTCAGCGGTGCATTTTTGTTTGAAATGTGTTTGCACTTCCAGTCATATTGTATGAAGACCCACTGAAATAGATTAAAAAAAAATAGAAAGTAGCAATCTGCATACCTTAGTGGCATCCATGGTAACAATCTTCTGGTTGCAATTAGTGAGACTCATGAGAGAACAAGACTGTTTATCATGCTAAAGGAGATAAATAAACACTAACAGCCACCTTTTTCATAATGCTTCCCCCTTAAGTCTTCCATTTGTGCTGGATTAATATTCATGATTTATGTTTAGTCATATTTTACCATGTAGAGCTGCACTTTTTATTCATCTTTTATATTTTTGGCATCTGGTTATTGTCATTTGCTAAGCAGAGTTTCATAATATATCTACCCAAGTCCAATTCGTGTACTGGAATGATAAAGCACTAGTCTATTTTCAAAAAGTATAAGTAGCGTATGAAGTACATTAAGTCAGCAGCATATTCCAATATTAATGGTCATTTCTACGTGTAATTTAGAAGATAACTGTCTTATCTGCTGAGCTCAACAGACTTGATTCTTGCAAGTGCTCTACCTATGCGTCAAGCACTGAAAAGGATCTGAGTAATTTAGCAATGAAGGTTACTGTGAAAACCAGATCCTTGGTGCCTTCTTGGGGCATTGGCACGCAGTCGTGTTCTGTATCCAGCTGCAATTCGCACTGGATCCGACCCAAGTGATTTCTAGGACCGGTCTCCTCTTTCACGGCTCTCACAGCTGCCTTTGGTTGAAATGTTGCATTGACCAACGGGGAAGGTCAGAGAGTGCAGAGCTGCCATGCTGCGGGGTGAACCTACGGGGTATCTTCCAAGGAAACCTTGGATTTCGCCTCCTTTATTTGGCAAGGCAAGGAAGTGCAGCACTTGCACTCCTGCTTTTGGGCAGCCTCAGCCAGCACTGCCTGGCTTCTCTGGTGCCATCCTGCATTTTGTACCCGCTCCATCCTCAGGGCGAACGTGCCCGGGTTAACCCTTGCCCAGCAGCAGTGCCCACGGGCATGTCTTGCTCCAGCCTCTTCAGCACCCTGAGCAGCCCCAGCAGGGGCAGCTGAGAGGAGCCTGTCTCAAAAAGGCCACCAACCTGCAGCCCCCTGCGTGACCCACATCCACTGCTCTCCCAGGGGCTAGTCACGTTTTAGGGGAGAGCTTTGGCACTTGGGGGTCATTCTGCTTGCTCGTTTCATTTCTTTCAGTAAGTTTTTCCTCCCTGCATTTTTCAAAGCAAACATCTCTAAAAACCAAAAATTGCAGGAATGGAAGAAGAAACAATGTATCTTTGAATATTATTTATTTATTTTAATTATTTTGATACACGTTAAATAATGTAAATACTAAGAAAACAGACACAGATGAATAGTTAGAGACTGCTTAGAGAGTCCTTACATTTCCAAACACATTTTCAAGATGTGAATTAGATTTAGATTTCTAAGGTAAAGGTTCAAATCCTTGAACTTGTTACCGATCTCCTGAGCAAATTGCTAAGGGAGCAGCACAGCTCATCCTCACAAACATTTGTCAAAGTGAAGAAGCCAGAGAAAATAAGGCCAAATAAGAATAAGAAAAGAACCGTGACACTTTTCTTGAGTGCAAATTTGAAAATAAAACATGTAGACGTAATTGCCAAAACTCAGAAATGACACTTAGACAAATCAAGGGATCATTTATTTTTTTTTTTAAATTAGCACTGTGCATGTTGCAGCACATAGGAGTTAAGGATTGTAGATTTTGAAGTATATCACTGTCTCATAGTTTACAGTTCACCTTTTTCACTAAAATATTTCACATTACAGCATAAAAGTGATTTTTTTTGGTTAGACTACGGTCTGTGAATTTTTTCTTGTTACTATAAATGTGGCCCAAAATAACAGCTACTTAAATGTCACTTTTGTTTCAATGTTACCCTATGGTTAACAGATACCTCCAAGGAGGCTCTTCATTGAAGTCTCCCAGTTTCTGGATGGCTGGTTTATCTTTTACTCCCAATCTCACGGGGTCTTAAGCAATTCCATCCAAGTGCTGGACGAGGTTACTCGCCAAGCGTAACTACAAACTATAAAAACTACTTAGACTGAAAACTATAAATCAGTACTGACATCTTTAAAAACTTAGAAACTCTAACAGTTTTTTTCCCTTGATTTTAATAATGTCATTGGTTCCAGATTTGGACTAGTCATAAGAAATTAATAGGAATTAGCAGTCTCTGTTAACAGAGTGAGGTTAATTTCATTAAGTCATCTTGCCATAAACATTGCAGAAACTTTGTGCTATTGTTTGGCAGTGAACTATTTATAACAGACAACTGACGCTGCAGTTCTTGCAAACTGTGATGCTTGATTAGAAAGACTCAGTGTCATCAAAACGCTGGAAATAAATATTCCCAGCATCGTTGAGTCCTACAGAGAACAATCAAAAAGTTGAGTTTTGATTCCTCAATTAGCTGCAGGGTTAAATTCTGATGAAAATGAGGCATCCAAACATGCATCAAACTGTGTCTGACAAGACTTCCTAAAATGAACGTCTCAGTGCTTTCATGTCTAGCAGTCTCCTTTGGTTGGCAAGCCGTGGAGATGGTATAAGGACACTGGCTGCTTTTAGAGACTATAGGTGATATATATCTCGCTTGCATTTTTGATCACAAGGAATATAATATATCGTCAATCAATATCAAATATTCATTGCAGAGCTAATTAACAATTAACATTTATGTCAAACCTTTGGCAAGGGAGCTGAAGACAGATGGCAAGTAGGCCCGGGCCGCATGTTTAGTGGAGCTCTATTGTGAGCAGGTTTTGTTCTGCTCTGACAAGGGGGCAGACAGAGGGAGGGCAGAGGTGGCAGGAAGCAGCTGCGGCAAGAGGAGCTGCTCAAGGACACATGGCTGATGGTTTCAGGCCTTTTGTACTCTCCTAAAATGCCATTTTTTGGTATTTGCATCATGTGTTTCACTCATTTTAATCTATAGTGTCACAGCTCTAGCATCATGGCATGGCTGATTTGCACAATGCAGAAAGCATCTCCCCAGTATCGTGTAATTAAACTACCTAGCTGGCACTGCGGAGAGGCACACGATGACAGTAGGGAGATCCTGCTAATTATGGTACATCTTAATAAACTCGCTTGTACAAGGTAACTCCTTAATATGGAGCCTGGATGCCTATGGACAGCACAGCAGTGCAAATGCACCCTGAGGACTGGCTGAGCATGGTCAGAATTAAGCTCTCCCGAGCTCTGACAACCTCAGTGTTCTTTAAAAGTGAATAATAAAAATTTTCAAAAGTGCTTTATTCACTTGCCTCACAAACCAAAGTACATGAAGTAACGAGATAATAAGCAGGTCTTCTCACTTATTCCTCTTCCTGGAAATACCAAGGACTGAGGACATCTATAGTCAGGCTTGGCTACAAGCCTGGGCAAAAAGAAACCCACGTCTGTATCTTCTAATTTTGCCTCAGTTGAAAAAGCCCTAGAATTTAGTACTTTTTATAAAATTTAACATTGACCCTAATGGAATTCATCAAGAAAATCTAAACAGAAATGCATTGAAAGGGCCCGATAAAGCGCCACCAGTATACACAACTATAGAGTAGAACAAAGAATATATTTGTAGTAACATAAGAAAACTGAAAGCTGAAAAGAAATGAAAAGGCTCATGATGAAGTTTGATTATTCCCCCATCACCGCAAACATTTTTTACATACTCATATGGTCTAATTTATTAATCTGACATTAAAATAATGCCTTAAACATTGCCCAAAGTAGAGGAGAAAACACCTTTTAATTAGACACCAGGAGCTGACTTCATCAGACTTTTGGATACAAAATGCAAGGACTTTTTTGGAGCAAATACTGAGGACTTGTTAGCTCTGTCATCACACTCAGCTAGGACTGAGGTACCTGCAGGGCTTCAGTGGCCCTACAGCTTAATTTATGAGCAGAATTTGTGGTGAAAACAGCTTTTTAGCTGGAATGATTTTTAAGCCATGTACATGATTCTGAAGCTCTTAGACTCATTTTCTCACACAAATGCAGCAAGTGTGACAATTACTAAGACATGCACTCGATGACTTTTCAAAATTTAGAGTGCCTTCCTGTGCACTTCAGGCCCCGACTGCTTGAGGACCTCCACAGAGCTTCAGAGCCAAACCAAGGACTTAGGTTTTATTTCCTGGAGCAAACCATATAAAAGCATGAGCTGCCGAGAGCTGGGGATCCCTCATGCAGCAGGAGGAAGATTTCGGGGTCTTGCCCCTTTTGGGCTCACTCCGGACGGGATTCAGCTCCATGTTCCTGTGGCTGCACCGTCCCGGACCCAGCAGAGCAGCTTGGCGCACCGCCTGACGTCATTTCACGCAGAAAGATTTATCTTCCTCTCGTGCTTTGCCTGTTTCTCCTCTCCATCTTCCTGGCAGCTGGCAGAGCATTGGGCTGTTCGGCAGCCGACAGATGAACGGCCTCCTGCCAGCCGGAACCAACGGGCTGCTGCATCTGGCTCGCCAGCCTGCCTGGGACCCACTCAGGAGCGGCGAGGAGGACAAACTGGCGACAACGCCTTGTGCGTGTGCGTTCCCCAAAGAGGTTTGTTTGTGTGCCAGGCAGCAGCATGTGCTGCCCAGGGCAGGCCGCACGCTCACATCCAACTCTAGCTGCAGGTGTCTGAGGAGGAGCGAAGGTGGCGCGTGGCTGCCTGTGATGGGCGCTCCTGCCAGAGCAGTGCGGCTGTCTCAGGTGGATGCTGTGGTTGTTGGCACTGCCCGCAGTCCAGCGGTGACAACCTCAGCTACATCCTGCACAGCAGTTCACACTCCAGCTCTTCAAGGACAACTCTGCTTTGGGGATGAGTTTCTCACCAATTCATGAGTATTTGGGATGGCCAAGGTGGGGGCTAAGTAGTCACAAGACGCAGCCAGTTGCCTCACGTGGCGAATGGCTGTGTGCTGGGTGCCTGCTCTTGTGTTAGCCTTAACTGCATGTGGGAGTCTCTGTTTCTCCCCAGACGAAAGCCGGAGGTTCGGTGCTTCGCAGGACGCGGGCTCGTCCTGGCGGGAGGGCTGTGCTCCGGCTCTGTCACTCCGGACCACATTGACTCTGCAGAGCGTTCAGCCCCGCGGCCGCCCTCCTGCTTGTCCTGTCAGCCTCGCAGCCGCCTGCACAGAGTGGGACTGAGAGCAGCGCCACAAACTGGGGCCTCGCAGCCTGCTCGCGCAGAGCGTCAGGCTGTTCCGCCCGCGCTGATTGATTCAATTAGTGCTTGGCTGTGAAAGCGCCTCACTGTAGGCAGGCTATTTTTCTGACGCGAAATTATCTTGGTGCTTGCCATGCTTTTACTACCATTTCCATTTACAGCAGCATTATCATTATGTTTTATTATCTGTGGGACTAATGTGTTCCAGGGTGCCTTTATGCAGACCATTTCGTGCTTACATTGCTGACTGGCTTCACGGCAAAAACAAGTTCTGCAGTTAATTTTAGGCGTGTGCTTGTAGTCTTAAAAACTTTTAACTTTGTAATGGATGATGTAATGGATAGCTGCATGAATTTACATTTATGTAGGAGAATTTTATATATATATATATATATATATATGCATATGGGGTATAGGTAAATATTATGATATACCATCTAGGTGCATTGATATAACATCCTAGGTTGCTCTAGACATGAATAGATATGTCTCTTTGCAGTTGGACTCTGGTGGCACTGCCTGCGGAGCTGCGGTTGCCCGGAGCTCTCCCAGCTCTGCCCCAGGAGCGGCGGGGCCGGTGCTCCAGCCCGCATTGGCATCTGCAGGAAATTCAAGCAGCCTGCGTGAAGCCATTTGCTGAGCAGCATCGGCCCAAACTGTTTAAGAACGTCCACGTTCTTGAAAAGCAGACTTGTCTGGCTCAGATTCCAACTGCTTGCTTTCTGGACTTGTTTTTAATGAGCTGTTTGGTTCATGTTTCATTTTGACTTCATTCACGCCCAACTAGAAAGCTTTTAATATGGCTATATCACAGGGGGAGGGAAAAAACTGTTATTTTAAATCAGTTATTAGATGTGTCAGTATCTGACACTGCCTTGTAGGTCAGACTGCCTGCATTTTTTGCATGGTCTCTGCCAGGTTTGCACGATCAGATACAAATATTAGCTTTGATCTGAGTCCAAACCACTTCTTATTGAATTATTGAATTTTTGAAAAAGCTGTATGCCTTTACAAGCACACTGATATATTCTGTTGTATTCCTCTTTTCTTGGTTTCCTTCCACTTGGGATACCTGGCATGCATGACTCCTGCTGCTTGTATTTGCCTGCTGTTTGGCTACCCGTTTGAAACGAAACAGTGCAACCCCGAAGGCAGCGGCAGGGGTAGGGAGTGAGGTGCTCCTGCAGCCCCAGACCCAGCTAGACAGCTCCTGTCTCGGCTGGGCGGCATCGCCGAGCCCTGCAGGGTTTTCCCACAACGTGTTACCCAAGGAGTTAGGGCTTAAAAATGAATTGTAGAGTGCTTGAAATGTAAGGCAAAATGCAACAAAAGGACATGCAGTGACTTACACATTTGATATTCTGAATATTCTGAATGCTCGTCTTAATAGCTGAGGGTCTAGCCTTGGATTATTGATATAATTTTTCTCTTTCTTGCATCTCATACTAAACTGAAAGGACCAGATCCAGGTAGCTGTCTTGGTATCTAGCAGAGATTTGATTGCTGGAGAAACAGTTTGAATAACATAACACTACGTTCCTGACTGGCCTCCTTGATTGAGCCTCCTCAGTCTCTAACGCACTGGAGCAGCTCTTAGGAAACACTGCAAGGGCGCAAGTGGGAGCTGGGGCTGGCTCCGAGCGGTGCCCCGTGCTGCCGCTCACCCTCCACATGGCCCTGCCCTCTGTGCGGCGGGTGGTGGGGCTGCACAGGGTCTCTGCACAGCACTGCAAGACGCTCGCGTGGGCACTGTTGGGTGTCAGTATTAACCTTTCAGTACCCAACTCTCCTGCTTGAACATTTTCTCCTGTGCAGGGCACTGTTCTCTAAAATTGAACTCTTCTGACAAGTGAGCGTCACAGCCTTTGCAGTTATTACTGTGGTGGCGAGCTGGTGATTTCGGGAGAATTGCTGTTTCATATCACAGAGGACAGCGGAGATGAAGGCTTGAGCTTGCAACCACACTGCGCGCAAGGATCCTGCTCAGTCAGTTTTCATTTTACAAGATTTACTGAATTTTACTAACTAGCCTTCCTTTTAGAGGTTATGTTTTACTATCACGTTGGAATCATCTGTGCTTTGTTTATTAATATCATGTGCCTTAATTTCAGTACTCTTCAAGTCTATTTATAGACTTATGCCCTTACAGTCTCTTGGTGACAGTCAGCTTGTACAGTTAACTTATTCACATCTCCTTCTTGTAAATGTCTTCATGTATAAATAAATCTAACTATGTAAATAATAAATACAATCTAAGACCTCAGTCCTGGATCCGAATACCATATGTGGATCTGAGCGTTGCAGAGCAGTGTAGCCTGTGTGAACTCTTGCACTGCAGCAGTTTGTGCAAGGATGGACCTCGGCACCAGCCAAGGACGTGTGCTGGGGAAAGGAGCTCTGGGGCAGCTTTTGGGGTTGTTTGTATTATTTTATTTTATTTCTAAGACTTCCAAATCTGAGGTGGATTCTATTAGTGGCTGTGTCTAAATGACTACAGATAGCGTGGAGCCGTGGACCCTGGCTGGCCCGGCTCTAAGTGCCTTGGCATCCGCTCAGGATGAGCTGGCCCGTTTCATGGGCCGGGCTCCCTGGTTATGGCCTGTAGCCACCAAAACGGCTCTTAGCCTGCGGGGAGCGCAGGCAGTATCGCGACACACTGCACGTACGGTCAGCCCGCACGAGGTCCCTAAGCATAAAGACGACAAAATATCTCAATTTTTCCCTCTTGGGCTTAAGTTTCTTAAGCTTAATTTCTTAAGTTCCTTTCTGAGCCATTCCCTGACTGACTCCCTTTGTACCCGCTCAAGCAATCTGCTCTGCTTCAGTCGTCTTGGATACCCTTTAAAAAAGAGTTGCCCTTTAAAAATGGAAAGTTTTTCGAGTTCTTGGGTGTTTCCTTTTTTTGTTTTGTTTCTCATTAACCTGTGTGATGGAGCTTAGTTAGCAGCTGGTTTCTGACAGAGACGCAATTACTGTGTGAATTACTCTCTCTGATCAGATGCACCATGTGCTGGTTCCCCTGCGTCGCCTTTTGTGGCTCCTACCCCACGCAAGTGACACTGTCGCGCCCAGTCCTGCAGCTGTTGGAGCTCAGGGCAGAATTCAGCCCTTGCTCAGACAGGCTGGCCTCGGCACCGCGTTTCTCCTTGCCTTCCACCTTAGTGTTGCCGGCAATGTGCACATCTGGGCAGTTGGTACAAGGACAGGGATGCAAAACAGATGCTTCTGAGGATGGAGATGGACAAGCCAGTTATAGGGAGCGATTTTAACCACCTTTCTGTTGATTTCTGTCATTTTTTTTCCAGTAGGTAATGCAGTAGGAGGTAGTTTCTAGTGGGAATGTTTTCTTACTTATTTTCTAGTAGGCTTATCCTAACTTTTAGCTTCTAACTCTACTAAAAATATCTAATATTCTTAATTTTTAGTATGACATCAATATTGTAAAACAAGCCTCCATAGCAGACAACCAGTTTCTTCATTCTGGCCCTCTCTTTTCAAACTCCACTAAGCCCTGGGAGTTTGGAGGTCATCAAGAGCTTTAAAACACAGTTCCTTATGAAAAATGATTTATAAAGCACTGTGGGTGTAGAGGATTTTCTAAAAACAGGTCATGTCTTGCCTTAAAAGTGGGCAGCCCGCAGGTCTAACTTTATGAGTTCTTCACACATGTAAATAACTCCTTAGTAAATTGTACAATTGAAGTCAATGTGACCTCCACTTAAATATAATCAGATTGTACCTTGTATAACTGTCCCCAGGAAGACAAATTGCGATTCTTTATACATTTTGGCAAGCGTTCACTCTCAAGACTAAACAAGTATACCCATGCACTTAGTGTCAATAATGTGTTTGTTCAATAATTCATCCACTCTTGGTCTTTGCTCCCACTTCAAATGATGGTTATTCTGAGCTTAACTAGGCCTGCAAAGTGCTCCTGGCAGACCTGTGTACCTCGGTGTCTGCACTAATTCCTAGAGGTGCATGGTCTTCTGCAGCATCTGGTGCTTCTGCCCAAACGTACGGGTCTGCATTCCAAGATGCCAATTCCCTGGCTGTGGAACTGGTGCCTTCGCTCCGTGGTTTTCCCTGGAGAGCAGCTGCAGGCTCAGTGTCGAGGGCAGCGGTGCGTTTTCTGCCCTTGCTAGACATTCCTTTCTGCAGCACGTAGCCAGCCTGCGGTAGCAATTCAGCTTTCGTTGATATACCTGCCTTTAAAGGTTGTATTTACATTTTGCCTTTGTACAAACAGGAATATTACAGCCCTCCTAGAAATAGGAGATTTACTGCATGTCAAATACGTTAGTGCTAGGACATCTGCAACAGCTGGGTGGGCTGAAGTCGGGTTTGCATGGATACACACCAGAGGGAATATGCCCAAATAGAAACAAACAGGAAGTCACAGAGCTGAACAGCTGGATTTAGGGATGTTCAAAATATTTAACAACTTAATGCCTGCAGATTTTGATGTTTATGGCCTCAGGAAAACAGACCAGCCCTCAGGAGGGGAGAGTCGCATCCCCACACGTGTGATGGTCTCACTGAGGCCGCCTCCCACCCTCTTGGTTGCACAGACGATCTCTCTTCCCACCAGCATTGTGCCTGCCTGCTGCTATCCCATTCCTGCATCTCTCTGTGTTAGTAGATCCTGATGCGTTGTGCCAGAGCCATGCCAGGACAGAGGAATTCTGTAAAGTCATGTCGCTCCTTAATGCTGTTTCGTACTCGCAGCTCCTGACCACACCTGCGGATTGCAGTTTCTCCGTCCTTTGCAGTTGTCAAGCAGCGTGACTGCAGGGAGGGGCGTGTGCAGCTGCAGTGAGGGACACGCTTCCAACCTGGGCTCTGTTTGCTCCCCGGGCACACAGAGGCTGCCGTGAAGGCTCCAGGCTGCGCGCGGGCGCTGAGGCCGGGCCCTGGCAGAGCGGCATGGAGGACGCCAGCACCATGGCAGATGTGCCTCCTGCTCCAGGATCTTCCTTCTCCTCCTGTGCAACAAGACAAGCCCTGGGCTCACTTGTCACATCGGCCCTCCCGCTCCCTGCCTGGCTGCCATGACTGGGGAAGTCGGTTTGATTGTGGGCTGTCAGGGCAAAATGGGGAACGAATACCTGCCCTGTCTGTGTGTTTAATCCCTTCCAGGAGCTGGAGGAAAGATCTAGGCAGGCATTTTATTCCACATCTGCTTGTCCTGACATTGTACGGATGTGACCAGAGCAGCCAGATGTCGGGACCGCAGCTCCTGGGTGGTCTCACATCGTCCCTGGGGGTCTGACCAAGTCTCTTCCCTCCATGCAAGAACCAAATGTTGCTGTTTGGACTGAAATCATGAAGCCGTGTGTGTGTGCTAATGCAGTGACAGGAAACGCCTCCCTCAGCCTCATTTCCAGCATTGTTCTGGCAAGGGTGCAATAATGGTGAGAATCTTGATCTTCTAGGAAAGCACCAGCATTTGATTTTTAATTGACTTGGGTCTTGTTCTTAGCAGCGGTTCATTTTGAATTTTGGGAGGTACTCACTGCTTTCCTAAAGGTTAATATAAATCTGTAATGAACGATACAGATTAAACACTGGTGACATTCTGTTTTCTCATCTTGTATAGATAAAATATTTACACTTTAACAGAGATCAATTTAGAAAGCAGGTGCAGCTTTGCTGTTTACATCTTTTAATCAGCAACCTTAATTAACAAGTTGTTTGCTAATGATTAATCACTTGCACAAATACCATGTGGGTTTGTCACTTCTGAAGTTACAGGCAACTTGGATGTTGGGTTTTGTTTTTTCACCCCAGGATGAGAAATGACATAAGAAGAAGATCTTGACCCTCTGGGTGCTTGCTGTGGAGGGCACAGGCTACCAGCCGTTTTTCCAGCAGGACAGCTGAGCTCAGTCTCTGTGTGCAGGGCATCTCTTGCTGTAACACACAGATTGTCTGCAAGGCTTTTCTCAGAATCCCAGAAGGGTTGAGGTTGGAAGGGACCTCTAGAGATCACCTAGTGCAACCCTTGCTGGTACCTGGGGGTGGTTTCTTTGTGGGGGCAGTTCAGGTTAGCTGAGCTGAGGTCACCTTACAGGGCAGGAAGAGGCTGCCTGGGATGTTGCTTCTGCTTTTGGCACCAGGGATAGCAAGGATGTGGTGGTGTTTCACCCGTGTGTTTGAGGGGAGAGTGGTGATGTCTACAATTAAAACACTATCAGGCTAGGACCTGGTCTGGATTAGGGAATTGTAAACCTTAGAGCTGGCCTCGTGAGTGACGAGAAAGTGTGAGGATAATCTGATTCTGCTGTTTTATATTATTGTGCCTCCCGTGAAGTGAATGACAATGCAGAGTTGTTGAGGAAATAAAGTTTAAGGGAGGTTTTGTGGAATGAGTGCAGTATTTCAGAAAACACAACTAGGAAATATTTAGAAGAACAAGATGCCTTAACAACTGGCTGCAGTTGAAGTGAGAGTGTGTGAGTGCCCTTGGAGGCCGGGAATTGGTCGCTGTGCTGTGAGTTATCGTAGCTGCAGAGCTGGGCCTGACAGGAGCCGAATGGGAAGCATCCCGATGCGGCATCCCTGCTCCCTGCAGGTCCTTCCTGCCAAGGAAGGCGCTGGAAGGGGGGGAACAAAGCACTAATCCCCTGTTGAAGGCTCTGTCCTAGGTGGCTGGGTGAAGACGCAGGCCGTGATAGCCTGGCCGGGGCGCCAGGGTGCTGCTGATCTGCAGCAGCAGGGATTGCGTGGGCAGCGTCTCCCAGCGGAATCTGGGCAACTCCGGAGAGCTGTGCGCCGGGAGAGGCAGGTACTCAGAGAGGGTAAAAGCCTCCATCCAGCCTGCCCTTCCTAAGGCCTCGCAGCGCCTTGCGGCCGCTGTGAGCAACAGTGTCCTGCCCTGATGCCGTGATTCCTGGGCATGGGGATTTGGTCTCTTTTCAGAGGTCACAGGTAAATATTAATTCGCTTTAGTGGAGAGACAGCAGGGGACACATGTAGCTGTTACTATATGCACCTCAATTACCAGGTGCCATTACCATTTTTTTCCCATTTGCAGTAATTCAAAGGTTGATGCATCACAAATAAATGTAGTTTACAAGGGGACAAGACTTCTTAACTGCATACCTAAGGTTTCAAAATAAGTGCATTTAGAGAAGATCTTTTAATGCAGATTCTTTTTATTATTTCTGGCAATGACATATCACTTTGTTTCTCTGTTGCTGATTTTCTTAGCAAGCTGTTACACCTCTGAAATACACTGAGTCTACAAAACAAGATCTGATGTTCCGAAAGATAAAAGTACAGACTAATTCAGTACACATTTCTCCGAAATGGAGTATTCCCATGCAGGAGATTTCAGTCTGGAGTATTAAATAATTTGTAGGGAATGCACAAAGACATCATGAAAAATACAAGTCTCATGTCTGAGTATTCTGCCAGCTTACATTTGCAGAAATACTATTTCAATAAGAGTACATCAAAATAATAAGGTTTTTTTTTTTAGCATATTTTATTAGGTACAAATTTAAATGTAAAGGGTAGATGTGTTTCTGGCTGGCAAAATAAAAAAGTTTTTCCCATTCTATGAGGCTTGTCTAAATATTTGTGCCTTTTCCTCTTTCATATTTGGAAGGGATCAAGATCTTTCAAAGATTCCTATCCCAGAATAGTAAATTGATTGAAAAATGCAGCTATACCAAATAGTTTGATGGTGGTGGGAGCATTTGTTTCAATCCCCAAACTTCCAGTCAGGACAAGCCCTTATGTTCTTCCCTCTGCAGGCTCCAACTCTCCCATGTCCGTCTCGGGCATCTGGTGCTTGGAAATGAGTTACACGGAATTCCAGTGTTTTCAGCCGGTTCGTTTGCAGTGTGTTTCCAGTCAGTATGTGTCACCCTGCAAGGACTTTCCCGGATATTCCTTTCCCTGGAAGGAGCCCGTAAGTAGCCCCTTCGCCTGTAGCTCCTCATCATGGGGTGCCTGTCTGGCCGCGTCCCTCCGCCCCAGGCTGCTTCCTGTGTCTGGACACCACAAGGGGCCGGATGTACCAGCACCGACCCTGGGGGCCTCTGCTCCCAGGGAAGGGGACGTGGCGGAGCAGACATGTCCTGTGCGTGCTGTGCCCCACCCCATGGGCGCTGTGCCTCATGCAGCAGACCCGCAGCTGCAGCGTCCTGGCTAGCAGGTCTGCCCAGGCCTCCTCGCTTGTCTTCAGCATTTGGGCACTGCGCATGAGTCGTCTTGGGCAGATTAGCAATGTCCCATGAAATCCCCTCCCAAATGGGATGTCTGAACTTGATGCATTTCAGCCTGTGAGCTGTTCTTCCTGCACCTTAGAGTAACATTCTCGTGATTATATTTTGATGATTTCTACCTGGGGAAGTAGATTTGGGCTTTGTCTGGGCAGTGCTTTTTAAATTAACTTGAAAGTCCCAACATTCAATTATTTCCCAACATTATTTATACAAAGAGGAAAGACCAGACTTGCTTCTGTTAGATTTCCTGGACCACTGTATGTTACCAGTCTTAAGAATCATAGAATCATTTTGGTTGGAAAAGTCCTTCAAGATCAAGTCCAAAATATTCATATGCAAGAATATTTGTGTGACCGATCCTAGGCTTCTCCAGCTCCTGAGCAGCCGCTGCAAGTGCCTGTCTCACAGAGTAACTGCTGCACTGTGGCTGTGGCCTCCCTGGTGACTGTGACTTCAGGTAGAGAAGATCCAAGGAGCAGGACAACCCCTGCAGAAAAACGGAAGGTAGGAGCTCTTTGTGCCTCTGATGGGATCTGGGACATGGAGGCACCATGGCAGATCCACATGCTGAAGGAAGGTGGGAAATGTATGCACTTCTCTGGAGCTTTATTGTTTGTCTGAGTGTCTGAAAGAGCAGAAAGTCAAGTACTTCAGGAGCATTAAGCCTTCTAACACCTTAATGAGGAAAGCAATAACGAAAGAAGCAGCCGCCTCCTAAATTAATGGATTTTTCTCATTTCAAGTGCATCTTGGCAATTATTCCCTTGCCAAAAGCATACGGAGGAGAGCTGTCATCTTTAGGTAGCTATTTATTTCTCACAGAAGTGTAGGGGTTTCTGATTTTTACTGCGTGGGAGAGCATGAGCAGCTGACTGCCATGTGTCCGTGTGTGTGAATGTGTGTGGTGGGGAAGTACGCTGCACACACGCGAACCGGGAGGATTTTCAGTGCCAGGTACAAACGCCTGGCTGGGGTTTCCGTAGCCTCTGAAGGGGATTCGCTCTTTCCTTGCACCTTGGAAGTATGTGCTGTTCTTGTTGGGTCCCAAAATGGGGCTCCTCCCCTCTTCTGCCAGTGGGTGTCTGCCGGCCCCAAGTTGTCTTCAGCCAATATAGCTTCTCGGTTTTTTTTTCAGTGAAAATGCACCGGGGGCTGTGTTCCTCCAGGCCAAGCACAGCCCCTGCAGGCAGCCTGGCCCTGCAAGGACAAGCAGGAATGTGGAAATCTGAAGGAAAAGAAGCACATTTGATCTTGATCCAAGTGCTTGATAAACTTGAGGGAAAAAAAAAGAAAAGAAAATGTGAGATGATCAGCACATTCATGTGCTGGACAAAATTCAATAATCTCTTCAGTCTACAAGGAAAAAGGGAAGGGAGAGAGGAAAAATCATTTTAATAAAGTCAAAATATGTCAGATCCTCCTTACCACAGAGTAAGGTCCCCACAATCTTGGGTTGAAAATCTAGCTAATACACGAGCACCCTGGGGACGCTGTGACAGAAATAGGCTGTTGGCTATTTCCTAGATAACATCTTGAGTGTCACGGAGGTATGACAGTTACAATACACAGAGAAACCATCTTGAGCTTTGTTTTCATTTATTGCTCAGGGAGACAGCGGGGCTGAGCCTGGCTGCTGTGGCCTTTGTGTGGCTATGGTTTTGTTTTGGTTTTGTTTCTTCCCTCCAGACGGGACCTGACATGGATCTCATTAAACTTGCAGGGAATCATTTGATTCACCTCCCTGGTTTTCTTCATTCACTATAAAAGGTCAAAGCTCCTTGCTCCTATTTATTGCCATTTGATACAACCTTTGGTCTGTTTGATACAGTCTTAGCCCTGATCCTGTGGTATCCACAGTGTACTTACACCCTATAGCCGCAACCATGAGAGCACATGGTGGCACACTAGCTGTGTGCCATTTGGCAAGGATATATTTACTAAATTACTGGCTTTTAAGTGATGAGACAGGGTCACATCCTCTTCTTGCATGCTTTTGCTGGTTTTTGGTTGTTTTTGCGTGGTTTTGCCTGTCCCGCAGTGCCACATGGGAGCGGTGCTTGCTGTGCTGGATCAGGCGAACGGCCCCAGTGCGTGGGGAACTGCTGCCAGCAGTGACCACCCAACCTGTGTGGGGAATTGGGAGGAAAATGGAACGCTGCGGGCAGTAAGTTGTCACATCGAGGCATGAGATGTGATTAATCATATTTTAGCCTGCATAAATACATACTCTTATTGCCTGTGAAATTAGCTAGCGCCTCCTTAACACCCAGCTGCCATGCGTGGCTGCCGCTGCAGCGAGTGTCACTACGGGCTGTGCTCCGTGTCCTTGCCCTGGGTTTGGGGGGTTTGTGGCACAATGGGGCTGTGTTCCCCATTGGGGAGAGCACAGGCACAGCCGGGGCAGGGCGGCTGTGAGGAGCTCTTCACCCTCGGGGCGCTCTCCTTGGTGCAGATGGTGAGGATGTGTTAGCTGCCGGCTAAAGAAATAACATGGCTGGATTTGCGGCTCGCCTTCCCACCCAGGAACATGACAAAGTTAGCGTGTGCTGACAGGGCTGCTGAAGAGAGGCTCAACAAGAGAGGAGGCCTCTGTTGGTCTCGATGGAAATGGTTTCCAACCTGTAAGACTCTTAGAGGGCAGAAAGCGCTCCCACTTGCTTCCCCGCTGAACACCCTTGTGAGTGCAGGTGCGGTCACACAGCAGATGGACACGAGGCCGTGCGCGATGCCGTTCCGCCGCGGTCACCTTCTGCACAGCGTGTCCCATATCGCCTACAGCGCCCACCGTCTCCTTGGGAGCAGCGCGGCACCGTGGGGGCACAGGGCTGGATCTGCAGCGAGCCCACATGGCCCTGCCACCGGCGCTGCTCATCCTTACTGGTGTCTCTTCCCAGGCAGGGGAAGAACCTGCATCCTGGCTGGGCAGGCGGCAGCAGGGACAAAGGGTTGAGTGCTCTGGTCATATTCTGCTCCGCTCAGGTCGCCAACTTATGTTATTTCTATTTTATCTTATTTATTTTTGTACTTTACATCCAGGGAAATGTTGGCATTTGACATATGGTCTGTGTCACCAGAGCCATTTATATCGATGCTCTACTTTGTGCTATGTAAAATACCCTCTGTTTAAGACCTGCTGATCCTTGCCAGAGAGTTGGCTATCCCTGTTTTAATCTAGGGAAAACTGAGACAAAGCGAGACTGAGTTATTTGAGCAGAGTTGCAAATCAAGGTGTGTGATGGAAGATTTCCCAGCTCTGTGTTTTAGCTGTTGAATTACATTTTTCTCTGTGAATTCTTGAAAATGCCATCGCCCGGTTCCAGCCACGCTGAAGTCACGCTCCTCAAGGTTATTGTTCAGACTCTCCTGCAGAAAATGAGCTCAGCTCCCAGCGTCTCTTTGCTGCACTCGTAATATAAAGCAGGGATATTTCTAAAGCAAGAAATGTGAGAAAAGAAAGCATGGTGAAAGCCAGGCGGCAGCAGCCCTTCGGTGTGTGTGAAACGTTCTGTAATGGTTTATGTCCAGAAATCCCAGTGAAATGTGGGTCTGGCTAAAAGGGCAGTGATGCAGTTTCATGGCAACTACCTGGGTTTTAAACTTTGCTTTTATTTCCTGTAAGAAGGAAGAACTTCTAAATACTGTTAAAAGAAATAAATGTCAAAACTGACATTCTTGATCCAAAAAATCAGGTTTATCATTACTTGGGATAGAAGCTGCTAAAAAAACCCACCCTAGACTTCCCACAAAAACTGATAGGTCTCTGCAGATGTTGCACATGTGACGAAGTGGCATGAAAATGGATAATTCTGTTCTGGGCCTAAAAGTTTGGGACCTGAAGGTAGCTCCTGCCCTGGAGAGGACAAGGCTTGCGGCAGCATTTTGGACCCAACGCTGCTGGTGTCAAGGAGCGGGGGTGCGTTTTGCAGGTCCGCCCCGGAGCAGAGGGATCACACATTTGGTGGAGCCTCAGTTACTGCTTGTTTCTGCTTTTGCCTGTGGGTTACCCGAGGAGTTTTGGTAAGCCTGAAGATGCTTTTGTAGGTTTTGGTGCTCTCCTGGCTGGTGGCTCAGCAAGAGCCACTGCGAGGGTCTTCTCGCTGTCCCTGCAGAGCCAGCACAGTGCCGGTGCCTAGGCAGATCCCAGCACAGGGCACGGAGCGCTGTGGGCAGAGTGGGACTGCACAAGCACCACCATACTGACCTTTAAATGCTTGCTGCAGCCCTTGGGAAGCAAGAGGGGGAGAAGACACTCTGCATTCAGTTAGCTGACCAGAAGCCACAGTAGAGGACAGGAGGAATGACTGATCTATGCAAAATAGAAAGCCACTGTTCTAGCCAAAAATAGACATCAGCTAGAAATTTTGCTTTATTTTTCTTCTGTTTGGGACAAGCTGTTACAGAGGTTGCTGCTTGGCTACAAACAGGAGGAGGAACGAGCTGTGTTAGGGCTCCTCCAGAGCAGCCACCTTCTGGAAAGCCTCTTTCCTTGCGGGGAACACAAACCAGGTGTGCCAAGTCCCCGTCATCCTCATGAGTTGCTGCACTTCGTAGCAGAAGCTGGAGGTTCGGGATAAGTTGTCTTTTTCTTGTCACTGAGATCCACAGCCAGCGGAGATGTTTTTTCTCCCCTCCCTTCACCTGCTTTTGATTTCACGCAGGTGTGTCACCTACATGACTTCTACGGGTTTTGTAACTAAGGAAAACTCTCCAGCCAGGGTCACTGGCAGTTGCTGCTCCCAGAAAGAGGCAGCAACTCAGGATCCGGAGGATCCTGATCCAGCATTGGCTGATAGTGAAGCCTTAACTTCTATTGCCCAAGCGGGGCTGGCTCCAGCAAGGGGCGCGAGCCAGTGTTTCCAGCACGGCAGCCCCAGCTGAGGAGGTGGCTCTGCAGAGGGACCGAGGAGCCCCGGGAGCCGCTGCGGGGACCAGTGCAGCCACCTCTACTGTCAGCCACGCAGTGAGCAGAGTCTGTTGTCTTCACGGTGTTATCGCTAACGCAGGTCTGAGTCTCTTGCAAGTCTAGTATTTGCTTGGAAAAACTAATTGGGTTTCTCCTGTGAAGACAAATGTGGCGTTCTGGGGAAGTGTGTCTGCATCCCAGGGTCGTTAGCAGCTGCTGCAATAACTCTTCCCAGGTTATGGAGCAAGCGACAAGCTTCCTGGTGTCCCTGTTGGGAGGAATCCAGAGCAGGCGAAAATTGGACTTCAGGCATCAGCTTCATCACAGAGGGAGGCAGGGAAGACAGCCCGGCCTCCGGCGCTGCTGCGTGCAGGAACGCAGCTGGGCTGTGTGCTGGGATGGCAGCATTCCTGGGAAGGGGCACCCAGAGCTGTCGGCTCCGCGTCCCATATAGGTGGCTGGGAGGCTCACATCCAGCACGTGAGAATGGCGACAAGCTCCTTGAAAGGATTCTCGGGGTGTTCATATGGCTGAGGGCCCTCGTGCTGGAGGAATACTGCTGTTCTTCACGTTACACAGCTGCCCATCACTGCAGAACAATACTTCGATTGCCCTCATATACTGAATGAAATAAATGATTTTTAAATTATTCTCCCTTGAAATAGGCTAATGAGAAGAGTTGGAACATGAAATATTGCACAGCAGGTGGCAATGGCAAAATGCTGCAAAGGAAACAGAAAATAGCTGTCTGTCTGCTTGTGATTTTCCCAAGAGGAGGAAGATGATTCACAAAGTGATTTGCGATAGATGCTTTGGGCCTTAGCAGTGTCAATTTTCCATGACTGAGAGGAGTTAATGCTTAATCCATCTACCCGGTCAACATAGGCAGCAAGCATCTTTCATTTTTATATTTTAATGAGCACATGTAATTCATATCAGGCTTCCAGAAAAGCCTAAATCACAAGCACGTTTCCAGGCTGTTTCCTCCAGGCTGTTTGCTCAGAACTGGAGAAGGAAAACAGTAAAGTAGGCAAATAGCTTTATTATTAGTATTGTTATTGTAATTGTTATTATTTAATGGCAAAATCAGTTCTGTGCTTGGGACTGCCCAAGCTGCATGTCTGTGCATTAGCAGGGTAGGAGTGACCCTGTTGATATTTTATTACTTGATATCAAGGGAATTCTGTAGCAGGTATCTTCTCGGTGACTCATCTTCTCGGTGTGGTTTCAGGCCAAAACCTTGTTCAGGTCTCTGATTTCAGTAGTCTCACCAGGAGCTTCTTTCAGATCCCCCAAAGCCCTGGGCCCTAATGGCACGAGAGATGTTACTGGACAAGCCAGACTGCTGCTTGTTGCTGCCCCACTCTCCTGCGATGGCCAAAGCTGTGTGTAACAGCTGTGGACAAACGGGTTGTAGCAGGGAGCAGCCGCTCGAGGATCTGTGTGGCACCTCTCACGAGCAATAAAATCAAACTAAGTAAAAGGAAAAAGTAAATGAGGACAAGAACAGCCTGTTGTTTTTACTTCAGACCGGAGCCAGATGCAAGGACTCAGCCTGGAGCAGGATTTTGTAGACTTTGGCCAGTTAACACCAAGGCTGTGGAGTTTTGAAGCCCCTGTTGGAAGCAGTGGGATTTTGGTGGAGGCGAGCCCAGCTGGGGAGCTCCCAAAACCCTGCAGATTTATGTCCCCTCTAATAACAATAGTTTTCAAAATTGAAAAACTGCCAGAAACAAAATTTCTGACATAAGTCTCCTTTCCACCGTATGTGTGAGCATTAGCACGACTGCTTAATGACAGTGTATCCTCCATGCACTCACGAGAAGGTTCCTGATAGCCACAGGGCTGTGCGTGTATTTGAGTCTTTCATCAGTTATGTGTTCAATAGTCTCTCCTGCCAGTGGGCTCCACAGGCTAATCTAACACTTAAGCACCTCCTTGTTTGCTTATTTCTCCTGGGGGAAAAAAATCTGCTCTCACACAGCCCCCTGAAGATGCAAAGCCTGTTTGAGATTGCTGGGGACTGTGCTTTATGACAAAGCAGAGGGCGTATGCAGACGAAAAATGAGTGCCGTGAGTAAGAAGTCCTGTACTTCTCATTTTGAGGCTGAGTGTGGAGTCTAAAGTGCCTGAGTCCCTTGTCTAAAGGATATTTAAGGCGAAGCAAGGTGGGGAGAGGTGAGGGCTAAAGCAGCCTACTCTCAGTCAGGCTGTTCCTCTCCGTTGCGGGCAGGAACATCCCTCTCCTGTTTGCACCTTCCCCACACCATCGCTCACTGCTCCTTCTGCGTGCAGAGAGGAGCTCCAGCATGTGCCTCATTTGTACTGCAACTTCCTCGGGATAAGGATCGAGAGGCTTTGTCCTGCAGGTCACGGCGTGGTGCCCCACGGCAAGCAGGGCTGATGGATAATGAAGGTTACAGCAGCAACACCAGGAATTACTCACAAATGAGTAAGATCCATGTGCACTTCCATGCAGTGAATTTTTATTCTGTCCTCATCTGTTCGCAGGCACAATTATTATTTTTGTCGCTTTTCCTTTCCTTCTCATGAGCTAATGCTTCCTTTGACCAACAATTTTCAGAGTAACTGAACAGCCTGCAGCTCACCATAGATTTTCCTCATTGCATTTTTCTTCCTTTGCCCTCTTGCTGGAGCTGGCCATTTTACAAATTGCTCTTCTTCAGCAGTAATGTGTCCCTTCAGGATGGAAGAGCTTTTCCCTTTAGTGGTTCCCAGAAAGGGGGCAAAATACCTGCAGCTGCTGATGGGTTTTAACACAGGAAAATCCAATGTTGCCTCAGGCTGTTCAATTAACTCTTCCTGCTGGGAATTATTAGACCTGAGGCCGTGCTGCTGGGAGGGATCATTTCACAGCATCGATGCTAAGTGCATTAGGACTTTGGTGGCAGCAGTGGGGAACTTGCCAGAACACAAGCTGCAGCAGCAAGGCCCTAAAAACAAGGAAATAGGTTTGCATTTCAGATGAAGTTGCTTTTGGAGCACCATGAAGACTTTTCACTGAGAGAAATTAAACATGCATTTCAACAAGAATGTCTAAAAACCTTTGCTTTTTATCAAATACAATGTTTGTTATGCGAATGTTGTTATAAGTTTAAGTTATTAGCATTGGCTCTTTTTTCCGCTCCCCAAACCTACCACTTCTTTGGCCTGGCACCGTGCTGCGCTCCGCCAGCCTCAGGCAGGACTGGCGCTCCCGGCTCAGCTTGGGTTTTCCCAGCATTTGGGGGCGCCATGGGCTGACACCGAAGAGCGTGGAGTCAAACAGCCGAGGTACCCGAGGCCTTCAGCTCACCCTCCGACTCGGTCCAGTAGCCAAACTGCGGAATCATTTCAAGTAGGAAATGATTAGGGAAAATTTAAAAATTTCAGTGGGTTATATTTTTAAAAGTGGATTATATTATTAAAAAAGAATATTTAAAGGGATTATTAATATTTTCTGTGTAATTAGCCCCCTTTTTGGAAGCATTAGCATGGACTTAACCCCAGACTCTACTCTCAGGAAACCAGTAAACATGCTGCCAAACTGCTATGCATTATTTTGTATTTAAATCCATAGCAAAATCATGACTATGTGAGTCCTACTTGTCCTCTTGGGTCTAGCCCTCCGGGACAAAGTGACAAGACAGTGGTTAGGGCTGGGTTTTTTTGTAAAATAGAGCTTCACGACGGCAAGTAGGGTATCTACCCTTGTTAAATAGATCCTGATGAAGACTCAGCTACGATGCCTTACTGCAGTGGGAGAGGTTTGGGAAGGCTGCTACAGACCCCCTCCAGGTAGGTGGCACAAGTTTTCCCTCCCTCCCTCCTTCCTCCGGGGGCTCGTGGCGTACGTTGCTTTTGTGCTGTGCAGCCGAGCAGTGGCTCACGCGGACACGTTGGCTCTTGGCTCGCCCAGCTGCCCTTGTGCCGGTAAAAACATGTCAGCTTCCTTATAAATCACCAGCAGACTAACTCTGTGTATCTTCTGTGTTTTAATTCCTGGAAAAAACCCTGCAATTGCAAGATGGCATCACATTGTTTATGGCTCCTCTCTAGCTGGGATTCAGATGCCTTACTCGGTCAAAATTTGCTCTGAAATCCAGCAGGATTTGCCCGGATAAGGCGCAGCGGATGCGGTTTATCGGCGGCGCGCGCTGTGGTAATTGCTCTATCTCGGCCGCGTCCTGCCCGGTAAAGCAAACAGAGCTGGAGGGGTGGCGGGCCAGAGCACGCGGCGAGATAAGCCCTAGCGCTCAGAATTAACCAGCAGTAAAGCGTGGTGTTCCGCATTAAACCTCTGTGAGACAGGGCTGAGTGAGGCATTTGTCTTGCCTCAATGAAGCAGCGGCTATAAACAACCGGCGCCCTGAGCTGGATTTGCTCCGTTCGGCATCCTGTAATGATAGCAGCACTACGGGGCTTTACGGGGGAAGGCGCTCCCTGCGGCTTGTTAAGGATAAGGAACCCGCAAGACGTAGCTATGCCGCAGGGGCCGCAGGGCTCACGCAGCCCTGGCAAAACGTGTGCCCCTTGGGTGCTAGCCATGAGTACGAGCACATTAAACCAGGTGCTCTCGAGTCATCTATTGCCCGTAGGATTCTAGCTGCATTTGTCTAATTATTTATTTAAATCATTCCATTTTGGGGGTTTTTAAAGCTACCACTGAGCTGGAGAAACAGAGGAAGGGCAGGATGGCATCGTGGCCTTGCTGGGTAGCACAGAGGTTAGTGCTAATCTTTAGTTCTTGTACCCCGGTGGAAACACGGAGTGTGCGAGAGGAAGCAGTATTAACACAACTGGTGGGTGAGCTATGTGGGCAAAGGCTGAAAAATAATAGATAGATAACGTGTTGGGCGCTGAAGCTCAGGTGTTGGCTGGTGTTTGCTGTGTCCCTCCCGGCCCTCAGCTTTGTTTGCAGGTGCGGTGGGTTTGCCTGTGTTCCCCACACGTCCCACGTGAGCCTTTCAGCGGGGAAATGGCAGACAGCGAGGCTCCAGCCGGCGCAGAGAGCAAACGCCAATAAACATTTCCCTGGGCTTCTTCCTTTGCAGATCACCTTGCGTGTGGTTCCGTGCAGCCCCTGCGCCCTGGAGCTGGGTGGGCAGTGCTGGGGCCAAGGCGATGCCCGCGAGGCCGCAGTGTATGGGAGGCAGCAGGGTGACGGTGCTGCAGGTTCATCCAAAACACAGTGTTTCTGCGGTAGATATTTCATGAGAGCTGCCCTGAATGGCCCTAGTGACGTTAGGGCTGCCATCCCCCGGCAGAGCTCTGCTCCTGCTGAGCAGTGGGTGCACGGTTGTCTTCCTGCAAGATCCTCGTCTTTCCTGCTCTTTGGGAGCTGAGAAGGGTGGATGCATTGCTCTCCCAGAGGTTTGAGTTTGGGTTGCTTAGGGGATGTTCATCCTGCTTTCATGCCCTTTTGATTTCCACCTCCTGGGAGGCTCCAGAGTAAATAACTTTATGTAAGTTTATGCCCGTGCTGACAGGTGAGGTTGGCCAGGGGCAGTGGTACTGCATTCCCACCATGTCTCCTCCACCGGCCCTGCTCCTTCGCTCCCATCCGTATGCAGCGTCCAGTTAATTCCATGGTTTCCTTGCCCTCACGGCTCCATGAGCCAGGGCCAAAGTTGCCATGACCCTCCACGGGGCTGCATCTGTCTGCCATAACCAAACCTCAGTGCTCTAAATGCACTCTAAAAACTTCCAAGTCAATAAGGAAGAGGAAAATACAGCTGCCATTTACTTAAGCCTTAGAAGTTCAGTGTTTTAAGTCCAGTGTTTAATATTCACGGCTATCTGAGTATGCCAGGTACATGCATTTTTCTTTTTCTGTTGTCAAAACTATAAAAGATGTGAGGAAAAGAACCAGTTCAGATCTGCACACTTTAAAACCAGACTATTGCGCTAGTAACTCTGTCTTGTACCTACGTTTAATTAGCAGGCTGGAAAGAGAATGTGCTGATAAGATCAGTCTTGTGTGTGTGTGTTTTTCTGCTAAGCCTTTCTGATTTTATTACTTAGAGAAGTGGCTTGTTGGTTTTGAGCCGTTTGTCTTTTAGCTCTTGGTTCCTCAGTGGTTCCCGGGGATTTCTGGAGGCCCCTGGGCAAAGAGTACCCGTCTGGAAAGCAGTGCCACCCAGGCTGGGATAAGAAAATTTATGATCCACCCACTCAAGCTTGTACAAAAGGGGTTTTCTTCACTTTCACAGGGAAAATACCCATGGATACGCTGCTACGCATTCAGGTTAGTCATTTATATTGATGCTGTCTAGGTCTCAGCTAATTTTTAGGGAATAGCATCTTTAAACTGAGCAAATGGAAGGGAAACGTTCTCCTGCAGAAGACATTCTCAGGTGGTCGGGAGAGCTGGAAACACGGCCGAGGTTCTGGCCCATGCAGGGTAGGATCCTCTGGCCCCAAGCTGCAAAGGCTCCTTCATGGACTCAGATAAGGATTTCATTGTAAGAGACCTCACATTAAATATATTTTCAGGACATGAATTGCCATTTGCTTCCTGAAATAAAAATTCATGGAAGTGGTAAGTGGTTACAGATGCTTTAAGTGAGATGACAGGCTATATGGGTAGGCCTGTGGGTCCTCACTTGTATGAGTAAAATGCCCATTTCTCTGAAATAACTGTAATTTATCAAATTAACGTGGTGCAGTGTGCAATCAGAGCAGAATGCGGTGGTTTCTGCTGTGTGTTCGGCACTGATTGCAGTCCTTGAGAACCCACACCGTGTGGGAGGACAGAGTGCCTGGCAGCAGGGCAGCAGAGATGCTGCCTTTGGGCTCGCTGAGGAGGGGGTTCCTAACAGCCCCCAAAGCTGCTGCTGCACAAGCCTCGTGCGCAGCCCAACGCCCTGTGTCCCCTGGCCTTGCCACCCGGCCCCGCTGCACAGTGTTCCCTGGGGACATCTGCGATGGTCTCTACCGCGATACGGTGCCGATGGTGCCACTTTCCATGGAAATACCATTGTGGTGTTTCTGTGTCCACGGCAGTATATTCAATTCTTCTATAATGCACATAAATTTGCTCTTCCAAAAGCTAAGTGCAGGCAGAATTTGCTTTCACGAAGCCAATTCCCTTCCTGTCCAACCCTAAAAAAAATTTTTTTAGCTTCTTATGACTGCCAGTTTCTGACATCTTTCTCCTCCGGTCTTGGTGGATTATATTGATTTTGTGTCATCTGCACATCTTGTTTCTAACCTTTTATTCCAAGCGCAGGGACACAGGGGAGCTGGGGAAGGGGAGCGGGACCAGACGCGACAGCTGTGACCTGGCACCGCACTGCCAGGTGCAGCGGGACGCTAGGCGCCAGGAGCCGCCTTGGTTATTTTCATTATTTTCATTATTCCTGTTTTCCCTTCAGGCTGTCTTCGTAAGACGTGCTGTGGGAGTGGCTGCCTTTTCCTCCCCTTTTTTGCTTGTATGCTCTTTGTGTGGTGCCTTGCTGCATTTCTGCCAGTGCTCCTGGTTTTGGGGTGCCCTTAGCAAGAGGAGGAGCCACCCTCAACTCACTGCTGGTTTCAGAGCTGCTAGCTGGTTGTAGCCTGGGTTTGGGCTCCCTGTTCTGCAAATCCTGCTTTAATTAGGGAGTTTTAACCTGCCTCTACTCACCCCTCTTTAAAATGAGAACTGAAGTCATCTTGCTCTTGCGTTCTGGTTCTAATTGGGGGACTTTATTTGCAGATATCAGAGGACATTAAGGGACAGAAGGGCTGAAAAGGGGAAAAAATTGTCCCAGCTACCTAGAAATAGCATAAAGCCCAGAGCCAACTCCATCAGGATTTTAGATCAAGTTTTTTATGCTCCACTTTGCATAGGAACCTCCAACACCTGCTGACAGGTGAAGGGAAGTGGTGTCACCTTTTCTTGTGCAAGGAAGGAAGGATGGAGTAGGCTGCTTTTCTGCAGCCTCCCGCTCTGCTAATGTTAGCTCGTTAAAATGTTGGTTTAAGAACGTCTTTCTAAAACCAAGAGCTTAACCTGTGCCCAATATCCTTGGAGGAGAGCAGGAAGCTCCGTGTTTAGGAATCCCTGACCTCTGGGCACGTTGGAGATGGGTGTTTGCGTGGTTGTGCTTGCTCAGTGCAGTCCTCCCTGTGTTTGGGTTTGCACAACGTGCAGAATTGTGTTAGTGAAAGAGGGGCTAAAGAGAAACCACTCAAAACAAAGGAAAAAGGAGTATCCCAGAGCTCTCCCTAATAGCAAAGACAAAATATACCCTCTTGATTCTGCTCTGCAAGGTCTTAATATTACACATGCGTCCAGGGCTCCCATCCCACCGGCGTGAGGTAAAGGAAAGGCTCGAGTGAATTGGTCCTGCTTTTCCTGGACAATATGTTTGCAGTAACTGGGACATTTCATAACAGTTGCTTCTGGAAAATTGCATGGTAGATTGGTGGGGGAAGTGCTGGTCACCGCACAAGGAGGATGTTTTTGATAATAAAAGCTGGAGCACTGCTGTTCATGGCAGTCCTGCATCCTCGTGCTTGCCATCCTGCATGTTTGCTTCCATGTATTTTCTCGTGCATGGAAAGGCTGGCTGAAAAATATTCCCAATTCACCCTTTTTCCTCCTCAGGCTTTCCATAAATCCTATGCAAACCATTGTAAGGGTTACAGGGGTGGCATGTTGGGCACCAACGGGAGCTCTCGCCGTTGCTCCATGTTTCTCTGACATGGGCAATGAACAGTGTTATCCCCCCAAGGAACCTGGAGCCTCTGCTGCAGTCACACTGCGGTCAGACCCGTTGTTTCTATGTGCTTGTCCAGAACCAGGACACAGAATCGGAGCACCCATTTCAGACTCGAGTGCTTACATCAAACACGGACAAAATGTAATCAGTCATTTTCTACTATTTCAACTTCTTTTGTATAGTACCTGGTATCTTGCTTCAGTGCTGGCTTTGTCAAAAGCTCCTGGCTTTCATTAAAATGATGAAGAGGACTGTTATCACTGATTGAAATACTGCTGGTACTACAGAAAATGGAAAGTAGAATATAAAAACACCGTTATTAAAATGACTGTAAGCCTTTTCTTCCCCCATACATAATCTTGGCAGTGAAGATATATCCCTACCAGATAAGATCATTCCATTTTAAGTAACTTTCCTCATCTTTGCATTCCCTGCTTCACGTTTCTGTAGGGTTTTCCCCAGGCTGGCCAGTCTTCCCTGGCAGAAAGGGACTTGAGCTTGAATCGAATATATTCTCATTTTTTAGATCTATTCTCATTTTTTGGATATATTTTCATTTTTCTACAAAAATGACTCAATAGCTTGGAGAATTTGCTGGAAGCTGGTGCTGTTTTACCTTTCAAACCAGTGCTGAGCTTCACTTGTGCTCACCTTTGGTTAAACGTCTTTCTTCTGATCTCTACCCCGCTGTAAATGCCTTGCTGCAATTGATTGCAGTGGTGATAATCTGAAGGGAGCAGCACCTTCCGCAGACGGCTGCTGGAGAGCTGCCTTTGGCCGAGATAGCGCACTTTGGCAAGAGGTCTTAAAAGGCATAATCGGGATTATGTAAAACAAGCTCCAAAAGTTTAGCCACTTACAGAGCAGTAAAGAGAACACTCACAGTATTTGCAGTGAGATAATCTGGAGGAAGACGGCCTGATGGGCGTATGATTGCATCCTGTGCCGTGCAGCCTGGGGACACTCAGTGGGGTGAGGCAGCCTGCCCTTCGTGCCGCGCAGGGACGCCTGGCCTCCCTGCGGCTGTAGCTGACGGCTGTCTCGCTGCCTGCATGCACTCGCCTCCGGCAGGACAAGGGCTCTGAGCAGTGTCTGCCCTACATGGCGCTTTTCGAAGGCTTTTGGAACAAAGAAAGGCAAAGCAAAATGCAAAATAGAAATGCACTTTCTGGTTTTATTCACCTCAAAAGGTAATAAAGTAGCCGGAACAAAATGCTGTTTCATTACAACGTCTCTTGTATAGTTTTATTTTCATTATTTTTCATTCCTAGGGTGTAATTTATAGTGACAGAAGTAAGCAGCAACCTTTACCTTCCTCTCGGTAGTGCACCAGCCATGTGCACTGCGCCCTCCCGCCACGCGCACTGCTTTGTCCTGCTCCGGTAGCTGTGCAGTGCGGTGCTGAGCTGTGCTCACACCTATATCTGAGCAACGTGCACCGTAAAGCTGCCATATAAATCAAATCCTGCAAGTGCCATGAAAACCCACTTCTCTGCTGATTTTGTTACTCCTGTTTCAATTTTTTTCTGTTGCAGTTTGTGGGGAAAAAAAGATTTTTCTGAAATTCTCCTATTTATTCCAGCCTAGTTTGGAAAGGAAAGGTATGCAAGAAGCAGGTATCTAGGGTGGACATATATTTAGTAGCAGCTGAGTAATGTGCATGATGCCCTGGGTATCACTTGTGAAATGCAAGGGATTTGGTTGTGCATGTGCTATTATTTTTCTTTTTCTTTCTTTCCTAAAATGCTCCAGGCCAGAAAAGGAGTCTGTGGAGGCAGGAACTGAGATGTGCTGGAAGCGGTTGTTGTCCTTCCTGCAGATACTGCTGCTTCCTGGCTCACGAGGGGCTTAAAATAAGCCCTGGAGGCTGCACTCATTGGATAAAAAGATCCATTAAGGAGAAACATGGGTAGTCAAAGACGTTGTTATTTGTTTGTAGACTTATCCCAATCTGTGACATAAGTTTATATAAGCAGAGAGATTCCCTAGGTTACATACATGTTCAAAGTAGTAGTAGCCCGTGCTCCTGCCAAAAATGATGCACACATACAAAGAAAACACAAGAGTTGGCACACTTGGGCTTGGCATTACGACACCGGGCAGCTCTTCATCTTTCTGCATATTGATACCGCACCAGGTTCCTACAGCAGGGCTGCTGCTGTTGGTGGGTGGATCTTAGTCAGATTATGGGCTTAAATAACTACAAATTTACCAAAAGTAGTTTTGATGCTGGCCTGTTTGTTTCAACAAATAGTGGATTGGTTTAAAGAATAAAACTGTATTTGTGCTGTTTTGTTTTCTGAGGGCGGCACAACCCTGTCCCTGCTCGGACTCAGCGGAGCCGGTGCCGGTCGCCGAGACGCACAGTACTGCGGCGGGAGCCGTCCCGGTGGGCGCCGGTGCGTGGCGGCAACCACGAGCCTGGCCGTGGTGGATGACCTTCCCATGGCTCTCGGAGCTCTGCAGGATCGGGGGTGCTATGGGCCCGCACTGGGGGGTCGCTGTGCCATGAATCCTCGGGACACCTGCGGAGACTGTTGCAAAATCTCCCTGCAGCCGTGGACGAGACCGTCATTTATGGATGAAATGTGCAGAGCTGAACAGAGCGCTAAAAATGTAATTTGTTGTCTTACACTAAGTAAGTAATAAGTTACTAAGTGGTAATTCCTGCAAAAGGAAAGATGTGAAAGGACACTGCTGCTAGCCAATTAAAGCAGTTGTGGGAAGGAATGTTAGGTTTTATTTCTGCTTCTGAAACCAGAGATTGCTTTTTTCTTTTTTTCTTTTAATATTGCTATTATTATTACTGTTATCTGTCTTAAAACCATCTATAGCTCAGGGAGCCTATTGGGTGCACAGGATAAAACTTCACAAAAAGCTGTAGGAGCAGCTGCAGTCAAGGTAAAAGCCCAGGCCTACATCCTCAAAGAGCTGCTGGAGCTGGAAGCAACCCCTTGGCGTCCGTGCGGTACTTTCTCGGCGATGGCTGCATTATCGTATTAGGCAAACGTCAAGGCTTTCTAAAAATAAGGAGCGTTTTCAAGCCCCTGGGCGCATTCCTGTCCTGCAGGCAGCGCCTTCTCCCCATTTCAGCCCCCTTCTCCATGCACTCGTCTTGCACACGAACACTTGATGGACCTGCAGCAGCTCTCCAGGCCGTTACCTAATGGCCAAGACCACAATTAGCGCTGGGTTTAAAACCCAGGTCCTGCTCAAGCTGATGGAGCTGGGCAGCGCTGGCCTCAGGCCAGTCGCCAGTTCTGCTGCTTTTAGACTCTGCTTTGAGGAATTTTAATTCTTTTTCGTGTGCACATGGTCCCTTTTCCCGGCATTCATCTCTGTCCTAGCGCTATCTGTGCGGCTGGGTTTGGAGTCCCGGCGTCTGCTCGGGCCAATGCAAGCGCCAGGTGTCTAGTAGGGCTGTTGGTCCTTTCTGAGTAACAAACATATCCTTTATCACTACCTTTATTTTTTGTTGGAAAACCCAATGATGTTGTGTCACAACCTAGTTTTTCACCACCTGACTCGTATTTCACAAGCCCCAGAGGCAGGTGTATTCTCCTAGTTTACGTTTTAAGATTGATCTGCATTTAGGTCCCGTTTGCCAAAGGATTCGGGGAACCCACTAGAAACCTTTTGCTGGTGGGACAAGCAAGGCAGGATGTGCTGGGGCCTGTCTTTAGACGACTCATTCTGTCCCGTTTTGGGTCCAGCGTGTCCAGTTCTCCAGGCACTTCCAGCAGTGGCAGAGTGGTTGCTCTCCATGAGGATCAAGGACCTCTAATGACCCTGTTATCAGCAGAGAGTTGGGAGAGATACTCCATCTTTGGGGCTTTCTTGTCAAAGCTGTCACCAAATGAATTCCACATTAGAACCCTGGTCAAATTGCTCATGCTGTTGGGCTGCCCCTTGGCTCTGCCGGCGTCACTGCTGCCACACGCACACGTCGCGGCGCAAGGTGGGCTCCGCTCGGTGCAGAAGAGCAGCCTCCAGCCTCAGGGTAGCAAAGCAGCTCTGCAGAAACCAAAGCAGCCTTTTGCTCCTTTGCTCATGCCAAAAAAGCCCATTTTAATCCTACATTGTAGCACACAAAGCAGCAAGCTCCCTTTTTAGTGCGCCTTGTGGAGATATCATGCATTTCATGTAGGAATGTCAACTGGAAGTGCTGAAGTGGGATTAAACATTGTTAGCAAACCATCTGCCTGAGCAGCGGAGCTGCTTAGTGCCTGACCGGTGGCTCTAATTGAAAGACTGAAAAAACTGTGATCACAATATTTATCAATGTTTAACTATAATTGCATGTAAATACGCATTTTAAAGAAGTGAGCTGCTTGGTTAATTAGCAGTCTGATCGCAGCATTTCTTTTTATCTGTTAGTGTTAGGAACTGAAAGTCACAGAAATGCGAAGAAATAAAATTCTGCCATAGACAGAAGAGACTAATTTTAGTGGATTGCAGTAAATTGTCCCAGACAGCAATAAAACTCATTATTTTGAATGGGAAGCTGGGAAGGCTGGTTCTCCTTCCAGCTGATTCTGCTTCCCAGTGTAGGTCTGTGTGAGGAGCCAGCATCTAACGATGATGCAGAGTGGAGCTTGTCAAAAGTAAGGTGCTGCAATAAGAAGGGAAGCTCTGTGTTAGTATTTTTATATTAGTATCTCATAATTAACTGTATATTAAAGAGCACTTCAATGTGAAAAGTGCAGATTGGACTGTGCTAAGGATTTTTCTTCCTAATATGCGAGCAGCAAGAGAAGACCTTGGGAAATGGGAGGCTGCCTGTGGCCTGTGTCTCCCTCCCAGTGCAAGCCAGTCCCGCACCAGAGCTGACTTTCCTGGGAACTGAGTGTTTCCTCTGGATTTTTTATGTGATCCTCTTAGAAGCAGCACTTTAATTGCTGTAAGTTGTATTTGCACTTTGTTGAAGAGTTGAAGACTTTTAAATTTTAAACCTGTCAAAGTATGAATTCATCATGAGGAGAGGAGCCGGGGAGCATGAGCTGGCTAAATCCCGCTGGTGTTAGGGGTGGTGAATAATTGAGAAGACCAAAAAAAAAGCCAGGATGACTCGTTACACTCTTCCCTGCAGGCTACTGGCCCTTTCTTAATGAGGTGCCTCTGCATGAAACGATCCCAAAGCCACAGCTTTAAAGGCAGCAGCGCTGGGAGCCTTGGTCTGGGTGTCCTTGGATCAGTGTGGTGTCTGCAGTGACATGGAGCATGTCCTTCAGGTGAGCTCGGGGCGGACAGGAGGTGTTGGCACTTTTGAGGCGGCTGGTGACGTCGAGCGGAGCAGGGAGCTCCACAGACTGCTCTGGAAAAACAGCTGCCCTGTGGCCCTGTGAAAACCTCATGGATTTTCTGTGCAGCTCCAAGGGGGGCAGAGAGGAAAAGCAGCCGCTTGTGCTGGGCCCGGAGCTCCGTCCCCCTGCCGTGCTTTGCGGCTCCCTCGGCGCCATGCAGAACCCCCACTCGGGAGAGCGGGAGCCATGCGCTTCCCTGGGGCGGGAGTTAGTGGGGACTAAAGTAAAAAGGGGGCTCAAGCTGTGCAGTGGGTGCTTGCCCAGGCCGTTACATAAGCTGTGCTGCTCCCGTCCTGCAAAATCGAATGTCCCGGCAGTGGGGCGGCCGTGCTGTCACAGGCCATCAGGCCACGCTGCGCTGAGCCGCGGGCAGGCGCCCTCCCCGGCGGCGTCCGAGCACCCGCCAGCCCCACAAGGGGCCCTTTCCTGGGGGCTCCCAAAGAAGGGGAATCTAAAAAAGTAAAGGTCAGTGGTTTTAGGTAGGAAACTTTAACATTTGCTGGAATGCGAACATGCAGCCTGAAAGAGGGAAGGTGGTTCTTGGGAGAAGCCTTGGAAAGCACTTTGTGCACCAGCCCCCTGCCTGAGTCCATCCAGCGCACCCGCGTATTGGAATATCCTGCTTGGGGATCTGGGCAGAACAGGCCAGCACCAACAGTGATGGGCAGCCAAACTGCAAGGTCCAAGGACAGAGGGTCTGAAATGAGGGTTGATTAAAACAAGGCCCTTCCAAACACCCTCTCATGCAGGGTGCGTGCAGAGCATCCGTGCTGGCTGGTTGGGGTGTCCTGTGGGATGGGTTCTCGCTTGCAGGACCTGCTCTGGGCACACAGGTTCCTCCTTAGGAAACCATGACCAGCAGATAGCCACTGTGAGAGCCGTGGTAGCCAAGGCAGCTGCTCTTGGTGGGGCTAAAATCCCATCGTCGGGGAGCTCCTCCCCTCAGGGCTGGTCCTGCGCCCTGCGTGGCACCCGCCTGTCAATTTGCGCAGCGTCATGGAGCGTCCTAGAGAGAGCAACCCCCGCATGTGGCCGTGGACGGCTCGGACAGAAGGTGAATATTGTCTGGGCAGCTGATGTCTGTCTAACAGAAATGTGGCGTTTTTAATCTGGGGAAGAAAAATGATCAAATAAATAGTTCTGCTAATAGAAGCCGATGGGTTCCTAACTTAATTAGTGTTGGGAGCAGGGGAGCCGGAGTGACATCTGTTACTTCTGCCTTCTGCGGCGCTTCGTTTTCTTCAACAGACGTCACTCAAGGAGAAGCAGATTTCTTGTGCATTTGTTTTGAGAGAAATACAGTGTTTCAGCAGCTTAGCAATTAATAACAGAAATCGCTATTAGGTGAAATGAAGCAAACCCTGAAATGTTTTACTGTACCACTTTCATCATCAACCCATCTGCTAAACAATTTTACTTCCAACTGAGCGTTGCACTGTGTGAAACAGAACCCCCCGAGCTTGACTCAGTAGCAACATGCTGATTGTTTTTGCACGTATATAGCATTTCTGAAGCAGCAGAACACGAAGCGCCTTGTCTGGCTGCTCCACTTGCACAGGCCCGTTGGACACAACGTGACCTTTACAAGGACAAACAGATCCCTGGCACCCTGAGCAGCATCTCTCCACGCAGGACGGTGTAAAACTGGCACCCCCCGTCTGTGCTGCCTCCAGAATCACCCTGCCGCCCCAGGGGGACGCGGTCCCTGGGCCCATGTGCTGGCGAGTCCCCGACGCTGCGCCGGGCTGCCCTTCATAGAACTGCATTTAAGAACAAAGCAGCCGGCATCGCTTACAGCCCAAGGGCTTGAGGAAATGCCTTTTCCATTCCTCAGTCAACACTATTTGTTCTGATCATGATCTATAACCAGGGAGCTTAGCAGAGTGCTGGAGTGCAGCTCCTGAGTTAGTGCCTGGCTGGTGAAACGTGTGATCTCTGAAGCAAAATTTGTCACATGTTGAATGCACGTAGTAAAGATAAGCCTTGCTGCTATGTTTTTATTATGCTCAATATTTACAGTGCTGTACTTACTACAAACGGAATATCCATTTGCTATTTAAATATGCTTAATTTTATGAAACAATTCCAGTTATAAAAGCAGGATTTATAGCAGTGCATAATTTCTGTACAGCTGGAAGTCTTCTGCAAATCCATGAATCCAAGCAATGTGGAAAACGTTTTAGACGGTAATTGTTAGAGAAAACCAAGCAATGCAACCCACTCTGCCGGTGATGCCACCAAAGCGCTTTTCCTGCATGACAAGCACTTGCAGGACTGGCTGTGAGGTAGCCCCGGGAGCTGCTGCTCTTTGCTCTGAAGCAAGCCCTGCAACCTCCTTCCCAAAGCCTGTGTTAATTCAGAATTACAATAATGCAGGTGTTTTTCCCACTTCCCCAGGGTACGGGGCCCGGCAGCATTCTGCTCGGGTCGGTCTCGGTGTGCTGTGTGTGCCGGCCGGGGGCAGCATTGCCGTGGCCACCCCTGTACCTCACGTCTCCCTGCTCACCTACCTCTCCCTCTCGCCTGGAGCAGCCAAAGAGCAGCGGGATCCCAGGAGCTGCTCCTCTGCCCCTCCAGCAACTACAGGGGAACTTTTTTTTGTTTTGTTTTCAAGAACCCCAGAAAGCAAAGGTTTGGAGAAACAAGGCTCTGTAACACCAGGAATCTGCTCCAAGATGCTTTCTAGAGAAGCCAATAAATTCAAATTGACCTGACAGCCTGGGCCAATTTTTCATACTTTAATAAGGCAAAAAGTCGCTCCTGACCATTCCAGGGGGGCTCAGTGAGGCTGCTGGCTCTTGTGCTCCCTGCCTTCAAGCATTCATTCTGTGGGCTCATTCTGCCTCTCCACTGGCTTTCCCAGCTGCTGGGAAGATTATTTTCCATTTGCAGATGCACTGGGTTTCGGAAGAGCAGGCGGCTCTTTGCCGAGCCAGGCGCAGCCCATGTGAGTTTTGCATTGACTATGGGAGCATTGAACGTGCAGCATTAATGAGAGTTAATCACCTAGGAGTAGTTACAGGGTGTGATTCCATAGTGGGAAGTGTTGCAGAGGGACCAGAGCAAAACACACACGTGGCTCCCAACACAAGGAAGGAGGCGCGAGCTAAAGAGCACCTACGCTCACAAAGGTGGATCTTCTGTTTCCTACCCTGTGACTTGTCCTTCTCCCATGTGGAAAAAACACATTTCACGTAAGCAGCATCTTTCAGCCGTCTGGAGCGGCTGCCACGTTGGGGAGGATTTGAGATGCTTCCAGTGGGAACGTCAGTCGACACGTCCGTAAGCTGGGCTGGTGACAGAGCACGCGTGTCACAGCCCGGCCCGGAGCAAAGAGCCCGTGTCAGCATTCTCGTAACGGGAAGGGAGGTAAAAGCCCCTGGAGTTTCCTGAATCCGGGCATTCTTGTGCAGCCACAAGGCTTCCCTCTCATTTCAGTAGACAGCGAGGAAAATTGCCCAGCCCATGGTCTCTGTGTTAGTACTCACTCACAAAAATGTCAAAACTGAACAGGCAGTAAGTAGTTCATATTTATGGGGAATATAAAATGTATTTCATTTAATTTTAAAATTTGTTCCTGAGTTCCAGAGTTTAATTGGTTTTGCTCTGTGTGTAATCGCTTACTGGTAATTATTGTAGAGAATTGCTTAAATTTCACCTCCAGATTACAGAGTTTGACGGTACAGCCCCGGCAGCAGCACTCCCAGCCTCTTGGATGGGAATAGCTGAGCGATTTGTGCTCTCAGATTTGTTTTGATTTTCCATCTTGATTTTGCCACAAGTAGCTTGAATAGCCACTCGAGGGGGAAAAATGCTGATTTTGACTAGTTCTTGAGCCTTCCAAGAGTTTCGTTGCTTGGCTGGGCTGAAAAGCACATTAGATTGAAATTATAAGCTGTGGGGTTTTGTTTCCCTTTTTACAAACACACCATGTTTGTGCCCAGCGATATAAAAAATACACGAAACACCCTGAGACATGGGGTGAAGACGTCGCCATTGAACCAGCAAGTGCAGCAGCATCGGGGCCGTGGTGGACGCAGAGTGACAACGATGCACCAGCAGCTGCAGCGGGAAAGGGCCATTGCGGCCAGGAAAGGGTCATTCCGCCTGGGAAAGCTTCAGCGGCTGGGTTGGCAGGAGGCAGCTGCAGCAAGGGGAGGCTGTTGGCTCAGATTTGGCTTTGCCATGCAAGAAATAAAGCAAGAGGCGGAAAATACATATTGCAGATTTAGGTGGCTCCCCAGCTGACCCAGCATCTCCTGCTCAGAGTTGCTGGCAGCACCTCCAGGAGCCCTGATCTCCAGGTAGAGAATGAAGGTTCCCTCTTACCCCATAGGTGAGTAGAAACTGGGGAGAGTGAATATCTGAGAACAACAACGAATTTTATTTCTCCTCTTATTTATGCATTAAAATATAAGATAGAAGAAAAGAAGAGAGAGGATTCCCTAGTGCTGTGATGATGGGCCTTCCCCTGAGAGCAGTCAGAAATCTTAGCAGGATTCGTTGTTGCTGCTGGATAGTAATCTCTCCCCATTTTCTAGTTGTACTCTTTAGCCCATCTCCTGTTTTCAGTATGAATATTACTGCGTCTGGGAAAGTGTGTGACCTCCGGGGGTTTTTTTAAAGATCTTTTGTTTTTGTTTCTGAAATTAGGTAAGTGACCCCCAGGCATCTCTGAGGGTATTGGTTAACCTACGCTTACAAACAGGAACATTTTGAGTATAAAACAAGTAAGATTTGAGATTTTCTCTTCCTTTCAGTATTATTAAAGTATTATTTTTATTTCAAACAAGACTCAGTAGTGCTCACATCAACACTGCCCAGTGTACAGCTTTGCAAAGGGTCGCGAATATCATCGGAAAATTGCCCATATGAGTGCGAAACCCTTATTTAGCTAATTGCCTCTGCATATAATTTTGTATCTTCTTACATTTTTACATATATAATGTATGTATATGTGCACACACTGTGTATCTGGAGCCCACGCGGCGCCTCGCAGAGCACCATGGAGCCTCCCTGTTGTGCCTGCCTTCCCGCGGTGACATCCATCAATTCAGAGCACAAACAAAGCAATTAAAAATCAATAGCTGAGCAGCTATTAGGGAGCAAAACTTCATTAAGGTTAATAATCAGGAGAATTATGGACCTAATCAGCCATAGTCATCCTCAGACGAAGGCGGTCCCGGTGCTCCTGCCCCTCACTGGGTGCTAACTTCCTTCAGCGCTCACCAAACGTTTAAAATAAATTAGTCAACATCATTTAGTAACCAAGTTCATGATAACAAGTGCTTAGTCCTGCAAGATGATGGCATCCCTCCCCCTGGGCAGGAGGGAGCAGGGAGCAAGGAACAAGGAGCAGGGACATGCAGGCCATGGGTGCTGCCAGCCCTTCTGCCTCGCTGCTCTGCCTGTCATTTTTGCAGTATACAGGGAGAGTTTATTGATTATACCCAATTACAGAGTTGCCAGTCTCTGCCAGATGCAGACTGCGTTTTGTGATTTTTTTAAATTAAAGTTAGCTAGCCAGCTCATTTTACAACGTCACAGCGGCTCTCAAATTTAATACATGTTCCAGAAAAATGGTGATAATAATTGACTTTGCATTTACTTTTTAGTTAGTAGAGACTTGAAGCGAAATCCCATCTGCTAAAACCAAAAGGTCTTCTCAGTGCCTCCAGGCAAGCGGGTAATCCGGGTAAATCCTGCATTGCCAAAATGCTGACAGTCACAGGTACACCCACTTCGTCATGGCCAGTGTGTCCCCAGGGTCCCAAATTAATAAAATAATCTAATTTCAGCTCAAGTAATATTTGTAGATCACTTAGCAGGTTTAAATACCCCTTTGCATTAGGCAGATAGAAGGAAACTAAAGTCTTTTGTGTAGTTACCATTGCCAAGGAAACCTCTCCACTGGTATCCGTCGCTGGCATTTCGCTTTTCCTTTGTGTGGCTGTTGGAAAACCATCCGAATATAAAAAGAAAATGCCTCCGGTCTGAATATATTGCTAGTCAATGTCTTCATGATTTGCTACCAGCTTATCCAAGAGCTGCTGCCAGCTCTTCAAAAATGGTTGGGGTTAGAGTTCTCATTTCTAAAAATGCATGTGCTGGCTTTCAAAATGTGATTCTTGTGGAAAAAGCATGAATTGAAAATTGTCTGTATTCAGAATGTTTTCCAGAGGCATCTTTTATTTTTGATAAATAACTTTTTTATCTAAACAGTTTACTTTAATTGTTATTTATTTTAAAGTGGGTCACTTAACAACAACTACTGCTTGAAACATTTTCCACATCTAACATATTCTCACAGATACCGACTGAACTCTCCACTTAAAAATAAGCCTCCTCTGGGGAAAAGCAGTTTTCTGAGCAGGTGATTTAAGGGAGTTACAATACAAACGCTAGGTAACAGATTTCCTATCATCCCACCAGATTAGTTTGCTTGGCTGTTCCCATCACGCACCCGTTATTTCACCCTCGTTTAGTTTTCCAAACCACTTGCATTTGGGGCTGAAATTTTCCTCCCTGGCTCCGAGATTTTGCAATGTCCCACGGCTGTAAGTGAAGCTGCACTCACTGCGCATGTTTGGGTCCAGTTATTTGCTTTCCTGGTGGAGATAGAAGGCAGAGCCCAAACCAGAGAAAATCCCAACAGCTCCAGCTCACTTGGTTTGGGCCATCCCAGCCCCAGCTTTCCAGCTCCTTTGGCAGAGTATTAGCTGGAATGTTACAATGGCATTTTCCAAAGCACCAAGGATTAGGGACCGATTTCCCCTGTTGTTCCTTGGGCACCATCGGGAAGCTCCTCCCGCTGCTTTGCTCGTGTTTGGTCATGGTTCTGAGCCACATCGGGAGCTGGGACTGCGCAAGGCAGGGGGCTGCAGCCCCTCTGCTCCCTCTAACTAATGATTCCGAATCAGGCAAAATATCCTTCATGCAAATTCCCTGTGGAATCCAAAAATACCAATGGAAATGCAGAGAAATGTATTTTCGTGTGACTTAGGAAGGAGGCGGCAGTGACCGGGGCTGCTGCGGTGGTGACACGCGGGTTGCTATGACGAGCCCACCTGCTGCAGGCTTCCAGCCACTGCTTTGCCTCTATTTTCACTTATTTTCAGTCCTTGGGGCTACTCAGCTCCACTACCCTATTACCCCAGTCCTCTGCAAAGGACTGATGTGCAATGCGAGTGTTGTGGGATGCATGGTGCGAATGTCGTGGGATGCACAGTCCAAACATCGCGGGACAGATGGTGCCTACATTGGGTAATGCTGGTGCAAACATGGGATACTGCATGGTGCCAAGCATGGGGTATTGCATGGTGCAAACATGGGGTCCTGCATGGTCCTACGTATTGCCTAGCTCAGTCATGCTGCAGTAGAAACTTTCGGTAGTTAAACTGAATCCTCAAACCCCACTGGTGAGGCTGGGAAGATGCTAGCGGTAATGTTAGCATTGTGGAGCCACTTCTATTTTGCAGATATTTGTTGAGTGGGGCTGTTTCCTGGCACACTTTGGAGGGAGCCCTGCTGCTCGATGCCAGCAAAATGCACGATGTTCATCTCCGTTTATCTGTCTCCTTCAGTGGGTGAGGAGAGGACAACACAGCCCTGCGGCCCCGGTTCTCCTGGCCTGGCCACGCTGGTGGCTCTTGGTACCACACTTGGCGTGGGGCAAAGCCAAGGAGGGCACTGCCATGAGTGGGGCACCACGTGGGCCCCCCCAGCACGCAGCCAGCGTTCTGGTGCCCTCCGGCACAGAGCGTTTCAATGAGGGTGGAGTGGGCAGGCTGCGTTTGGAGCCTCTTGGCACCTCTCCTAGGAACCCTGATCCTGAGAGGTCTCCCATGTTGCTGCTGCTTCATCAGCTGTGTGACACTGGGACTTCAGAAACAAGTGGCTTCCATGGGGTTTTGTGGGTTTTTTTTTTTAACAGATGAGTACAGATTTATGTGGTGCAGAGCTTGTGTTGCCTCTGCCTTTGCTTTGGGCTGGCTGCTGCTGGAACACCATGTGCAGCCCAAATTAACAATAATAATGAAGAAGGCACCGAGCGGTTGGCCTGGGTTCAGGTGAGTGCTGTGAGCACCATTAACCATCGCAGAGGCATCCCGGGCCAAGCAGGAGAACCAACAAGGCTCCGAGTGAAGGGCTCTGTGACAGGGTGTCCAAAATGGGGACAGGGCATTTCCCAGTGCAAATATGAACAAGAAAAACTCCCTGAGTGGCAGGAGGCAAGAACAACCTGTAATTTCTGAGCAGGGAGGGAAATCAGCCATCGGAATAGCTGTGCTGAACCTCCAGGGATTGAGAGCAAGTCAAGCTCCTCCACACAGCCTCATGGCACTGCTGACCCGTCACGGGTTGTTGCACGGTCCGTGAGTGAGCAGGCTGTTGGGATGCACCGTTCACGCTGCAGCAGCGGTGCCGCAAGCGCTGTGGATACCTGCCCGCCGCCCGCTTGCGCCTGCCGTCTGCTGCCAGCTGCCCTCTCCGCAAGCTTTGGTGCTCTTTGCTGCTCCTCTGCCCTCCGCTCATGTCAGAGCTGTTCTGGTGCTCGAGGGGTATTTGGGGGTTTTGTTCTGCCTGCAAATTGTGGGACCAGCAGGGCAGTAAAGCAGCTGATAGGAGAGAAGCACAAAGAAGAGGAGGAAGCTGTGTGAAGGGCACAGGGCTGATGCACGGAGGCAGTGGAGCCGAGGAGCGGCCGTCCGGCGGTGCCAGCCGGCCTGCCGGGACCGCGTCTGAGGAGGAGCGAGGCAGGAAGGAGAGCGTCCAACGTGCGGGCGGACGCGCGGATGCTCCGCTCTGTGTATGCTTTGTATCATGTGCTTGTGACACTTTTTTTCCATGTGCTAAAAATACCGCCCACAGCTGTGGAGTGGGTCCCTGCCACTGGTGGCCGTATTGATGGATACGGCCCATGCAGACAGGGCTGCGCGTGGGGCTGTTCGCAGCGGCCACCTCTGGGCCCCGAGCTCTGCGGTCACTTCTCCTGGCAGTACGGGTACGCGTGTCCCATGAAAAGGATCCGCATCCCTCGAGCACCTGCTGGGCAGAGGCTGTCGCAGCACCGCTCGTTGCTCGGGGTGCAGGCGGCCAGACAGAGCGGAGTCCAAACCTGCCTGTACCCCTGGCGAGGGGAGCAACGGGCCGTTGTGCGATGCCCTGCTTGCTGGGATGCAGGGCAATGTCCCTGTGGTGCCACCACGCACATTCCTTGCTTGGGAGGTTTCGCATGGGGTGACACCAGCCCTGGTGCAGGCTTTGCAGCTGGGAGCCGCAGGGCTGGGAGCAGGGCTGCCCTGGGGCTGCGGGACGGCCGGCGGGGGTGGGGGGGCTCAGCAGAGCCGCTGTGTGGGCCCTGGGAGCTGGGCACCAGACGCATCGCTGTCCCGCATGGCCCCGCACCTGGGCTGCTCCTGGCCCCGCTCTCCCCATCCCCGTGGTGTCCCAGGACCCACCTGTCCCCACCCTGGCTGTAACTCGGGACCCAGCAATCCCCAGTCCAGCTGTTCCTGGCCTTCCCTTCCCCTGCCCTTCCCGTCCCAGCCGTCTCCCAGGACCCAGCTGTCCCCAACCCAGCTGTCCCCTAGAGCTGGCTCCAGAGTGTAGTGATCCCCAACGCAGCAAACCCTGTCCTGGCTGTCTCCTGTCCTCCTTTGTTCCCCATCCCGGCTATCCCCATCCCAGCTGTCTCCCAGGACCTGGCTGTGACCAAACCAGCTGCCCCCTCACCCCCGTGCCAGCTGTCCCCAGGACCCAGCTGCTCCCAGGAATCGGTGTCCCCCAGAACCCACTGATCCCCATCCCGGCTCTACCCAGTACCTGGTGTCCCCCCTTGTATGAAGGACCCGACAGTCCCCATCCTGTCTGTCCCGGGGACCTGTCGATCCCTGTCCCTGTTCCGGATGCCCCCCGGACCCGGCGTCTCCTGTTGTCCTCAGAACCCGCCCGTCCTCAGAACCCGCCCAGCCTCATCACGGCTCTGCCCGGGAATCGGCGTTCCGCCCTCGTCCCGAGGACCCGTCAATCCGCTTGTCCCCAGGACCCAGCTCTGCCCAGACCTGCTGTCCCCGGGACCCGTCCGTCCCCGTCCCGTCCCGGCTCTCCCCAGGACCCACCGTCCCCCGCTGTCCCCGGCACCTGTCCGTCCCCGTCCCGTCCCGCCCGTCGCGGCCGCCGCGGGCAGAAGCAGAAGCAGCGCAGGAGCGGGCGCTACAAGTGCGAGACGTTTATTGGAGCGAGCGGCGCCGCGCGGCCCGGCCCGGCCCGGCCGCTGCCGTCGGGGCGCGCGGGGCCGAGGCGCGCGGGGCCGCGGCGGTCAGTAGGGTCCCACCACGACAGCCNGGCCGAGGCGCGCGGGGCCGCGGCGGTCAGTAGGGTCCCACCACGACAGCCTCCACCTCCTTGGACGGGCGCCGGTCCTTGACCAGAAAGTTGATCATGCCCTCGGACTTGATGAGCAGGTTGCAGCCGAGGAAGAAGATGCCGAAGACCACGGTGAGGGCGAGCACGCACATGACGGCGATCTGCACGACGCGCATGATGTAGAGGCTACGCTCGTCGGCCGCCGCGCCGTCCGTGACCACGGAGGCGGCCGTGCAGCAGCGCAGCGCCCGCTCCAGCTCAGGCCCCGGCGGCGCCGCCGTGCCCGCCGCCCACGAGCCGTTCAT
>VWPW01029368.1:406686-507273 GCA_013389825.1 Crypturellus undulatus
GCCAAGCGCAGAGCCGGCTCGGGCGCTGCAGCGGATCCCTGCGCCGCCCGCGCTGCCGAGCGGCGGCGGCCGCGCGGGGCCATCGCGCGTCGCGCAGTGACATCTAGTGTGTGCAGGGCGCAGCGCGGGGACACGGGCGGCAGCGCACGGGGACGGCAGCTTGTGAGGACACAGGGTGGACAGCGCATGGGGACAGGAGGTGGGCAGTGCGGGGACATGGAGGCAACGCGTGGAGACACAGTGCCGGCGGCGTGTGGGGACGTGGGGCAGCAGTGCGTGGGGACACCGGGTGGGCAGCGTGCAAGGCAGCCCTGCGTCCCACCCTGCGTGGCGCTGCGGTTCGCGGGTGGTCGTGGCGCAGCTCCCCTGGCCACAGCCGTGTGCTGGGAGAGCGGGCGGCAGCGGGAGCGCTGTGAAGCCACGGGCGAGGCAGGGAGCGGGAGGTGGCCCGGGCAACTGCAGGCCCTGGGAAACGTCGTCTTCACTAGTATCCAACCATGTTCTTTACTGGGATACCCGAAAATATCATTTTTAAAATAGGTTCTGCTGCTCACTATCACTTTGCGCCAGGCAGGGTGTGAGCATGGGGGGCTCTGTGGCTCCGCTGTCATTCCCTGCAGCCTTGCGATCGTTCCCTGAGGCTCTGCCATCACTGCCTGTGGTGGTGCCATCATTCTCAGTGGCTCTGCCTCCATTCCATGCGGCTCTGTGTCTGTCCCCTGCAGCTCTGCATCCATTCCCAGCGGCGGTGCCGGGCACTGGGAGGCTCCAGTGCAGGGCAGGGTACTAGGCACGTTCAGGGCCTGTACTCTTTCCCTGCTACTTCTAATTCCAGCCCAAGATTGATCTTTGTTTTCTGTTCTCCCAAATTACCTGGTCACGGGGCTTATTTGTATCCCAAATTGGACGTGCTCTCCAGTTCTGTTTGCGCAGGGCTCCTCTAATGGTTATAATTAATTGTGTGTTTGTTCTTCTGGAGGTTCCCCGGGACAAACAGTGCTGGGAGCCTGGGCGACTGCCTGGCTTCTCACCCGCTCATTGCTCAAACCCTCCCACGCCCAGTCCCAGGGAAAAACCAGCAGAAAACGGGGCCGCAGAGCCCCAGGCCAAACGCCGGCGCTGCGCATGGAGAGCAGCTCCCTGCAGACAACAACCCCAGCAGTGCCCGCGTGGCACTGCGGCCTCAGCACCGGGCACGGGGAACATGGGGCTGAGAGTGAGCACTGGCGGGAGCCTCCTGTCCTCCGCTTCCCCAGGAGGAGCATGGGCAGCGCGGGCTTGCTGTGTGTTTGCTGTGTTGCTCCAGGGCTTGCTAAAGCCTTCTGAGAGGAATCACAGAGCGCAGACCTCATAAATAATTCCCTTTCTGCGACTCCTCTTGTGCACAAGCCAATTATCACCACAAACATTTAGCTCGAGGTAGATAGCTAAGTGAAAACTCGTTTCTATGACACGGATGCTTTTGTTGATAAATCGCGGTACCAAATGCAACTTCAAGTGCCTCTCTCTGGCTTTTTTAAAATGTACCATTAAAAAAATAAAGAGAAAGAACTTGGTAAAACTAACTTGCTACTGATGACGAGTCTTGGAATTCACAGTAGCTATTTTTGTCCCTAGCTTAATGGGATTTACTCCTAATAAAACCATTATTTTACTGGTTCACATAAATCTAACATCTAACTTGTTACTCTTTTTGCAAAAAGGGCCAAAACTAATACACTGTGGAAAAGGTATTGCAAAACCTAGATTAAAACGAAAAAGAAAAAGAAAGAGAAAAAGAAAAAAAGAAAAATGAAAAACTTCAGTTTGAAAGCAAAAGATGCCACCACTTTTGGTTTGGATGAACTGACTTTCTGCAATCTTTGTCCCCTCTGAAATGACAGATTCCCTTCCTGCCTGTGATAGTGTAACAAGCAGCAAAGCTGTCATGAAGCTGCCATGCAGTTTTGACATCTTGCACAGGCTCATTCTGCTTTAGACAGGGTAAGTCCTGCACAATCTGCAGCTTTCCCGTGAAGCGCTGCCTCCCAAAGCCGCGTTTCTGCTGACAAGGTGCCTTTCCGGCATTCCTGCTCGCTGAAAAGCAAGTCTCGGTCACCCCTCTGGGGGTGCTTTGAGCCCGCTGCCAGAGGGACCAAGTTCTTCCAGCGCACTCTGAATGCAGGTTCATGGATCATGTCCGTGTTCCCTGGATTTCGGGCGTATAATTTGAGGACTCATCTGAGTTTTTATTTTGTATCCAGTAAAATACCCTTCTGGTGTCTCCTTGAAGGTCCTTGAAGAGAAGAAAACAGAGCAACCACAGCCAGTGACCGGCATTGTCTTTTCTCAGCCACTGCAGTCTAGATACGGAACATAGGTTCCCCTTTTGTTTGGGCCCGTAGTGCCAGGTAAGTCCCCAGACGTGATTTTCAGCACTTTCATCTTGCTGGCGCCATAGCCGTGCAGAGCGCAGGCCGCGATTACATTTTGTTCTCCGTTCGACCTCGTTTCCATCCAGTTAAACACGAGGGGGATGTAACATGCTCATTCTGCATGGAAATGATACGCTCTCCTGAGAGGAGGACATGGAAAACCAAAGAAGATGAAGCCAAAGCAGGATGCAGCAGGTTATATTTTAACATATGATCTTCAGTGTGGGAGCTAAAACAAGATCTTTAAAATTTAGTTAGTGAAAGAAAACACCAAAAATGAAAATCAAAGAGGACTGGAGTAATTCTCTTTAGATCAATTATGTTTTTTCAAGTGGCAACTATTTATCAGAGATATGAAATACAGAAATGAGAGATGTAATGCAGAAATCAGAGGTACCAAAACTGTAGTGTTTCCCTTTCCAAAGGAGAGAGGAAGAATGTGGAAAAAAAGGAGTCTTTAGTAGTCTTTAGATAGTCTTTAAAGAATGTTAAAAAAAAACACACTAAGAACATGGTGTGAAATGTTAATGACTTAAATCAAATAAGGAATGATATTCATTTGCTGAAGCCTTTACTTCATTACTTTCTGTCCTAACATGCAGCCTTCTCCTGAATGACTGGACTTCTGGGAGAAAAAAAAGAGAGAAAAATAAATTGCATATGACAAAAGGGTTTGCAAAAACTATGGAAAATACAGTATTAAAATGTTTTCACATATTTGGAGACATCTGAGAGCAGTTCTGCTACCAGCAACCTTATTTTGGTAAGATAGAGTAATGAGATCAGATCGGGTTATTTTGTTTCTGCAGAGATAAATGTCTATACTGTCTCCCTGCAACAAGACAAATTGCCAATAAGCATTAAAAGTGAATGGGTGATGTCGCAGCTTGGTGGGAGGAAATGCTATTTTAAGCGGCAGGTGCTAAGCAGCCCTCTTCCTTCCCCACGCAAACGGCTCAAATGGGCGCGCGGTCAGGCCGAGCAGCTGTGCTGGGAGTCCAGGGCTGCAGGAGGAAAATATTGACAGGGCTGATACCAGATGAAAGAAGAAAACCTTGGGATTCTGCAAGTCAGGCAAAAATAGAGAGATCCATCTTGAGAAGGAGGAGCAAGTGGTATAGAAAGAAGTTGGAATAGCTCAGAGAATAGCTTCTCAGAGAAGGAAACCAGCAGCAGAAAACTTTCTTTTATCCTTTTCTTGTGCTGACTGGAGCTCATTTAGGCCACAGCACCCACGTGCTGCAAACATAACTTGTGCTGCTCCCGTATGAGTGATCCTACACACAAAGCCGCTCCGCGTTTCGGCAGAGACACCGGCGAACGCCTGGTTATTTCCCAGGTGGTGCCACAAACTCTCACTGAGCTGGAGTTCCTCTGAAAAAGCACCAATCCGGATTGTTGCCTATAATGCTGAGCAAAATTAAATGAAATGACTGCGTTTTTACAGTGGAAATTTTGCGAGTGCTATAAATGACACTGGTAATGCCTGAGGAGCATTTGGAATGGGTTTTTAGAAAACGAAATCCAGTTCCTCCTGGTATTCTTTACATTCTTTACATATTCTTTACAAAGAATATTTCTGTTATTGTTGCAGATTCTGAGGCCAAAACCCTCTTCATTTAAAGGGAATTAATGCAAATGTGCTACAAACTACCGACCTTGCACCACACCGCATAATGACTGTTCATTTGTAAGTAAGAATATTGGCAATTTATTTTTGAGTCCAAAAGATTGTTGGCCATTATTATATATCTATGGAAATATAGTATCTATCTCATTTAAAATTGTGATAGTAGTTACTGACGGAAGTAAAACTAACTCCTAGAAAACACTGCATCTAAAATATGTGTTTTCCAAATATGAATGAGGTCACACTTGGGTGTAATCTATGCATTATTAAAATGAAAGATTTCCCCAGGCAAAAAGCCACTAAGCCCAAGTTAATACTGCAAATATCTAACGGTTGCTTCAGGTGGATAATTCTGACTAAAATATTGCTGTAGTTTTCTCAAGCTACGCTGTAAGTATCAGCCTGGGAACTAAGGTGCAGTTGTAGGTGCCAGCAGAGCAGGGATGGGCGCAGGGACTGGGGCCCCTCAGCCTGGTGTGCCGCAGGCAGCGGTCGTGCTGCCCTCGGTTGTGCGTGTGCCCACGGCTCACGGCGAGAGCGCCTGGCAAATCCCGGACAACCCCAGGGGCCGCATGCCGGCGGAGCACATCTGCGAGAGCAAACATGCGAACTGAGGTGTCTGGAGGCAGCACTGCAGTTAGTCACAGGCCCTTGCCACCTCGACCTTGGCACGTCAGGCTGGTGCGTGAGGTCCCTGCAAAGGGCTCCCAGGAAAACCTTCCTGCAGAATGCAGCATCCGCCTCGCAGCCCGCGGCTTTTCTGCCTGCTGTTTGGTTCCTTGCAAGCAGCAAGTGCGCCCGGAATACCATCCAGGTTGCCATCCAAAGAAGAGTATTACCGATTTGAAAAAGAAAGCTAATTTTGCCACCCCATATGGATAGCAGGTAGGCAGTTACGGATGTGTGGAACAGAAATGACCCACGTCAGACAGAGGCTACATTTAACTATCGCCATCACCAAGACAGATGGCAATGGCCAAGTTTCCATCTTGGAAATCGCAGCCTCCCTCTGTTACTGGCGGGGAGCAACTGGGACGTGGCCAGCTCTGCCCACCATTCCCCTGCATTGACTTTTCTCTTGTGTTTTCCAAGTCGTTTCGAGCATGACCTGCACAGAGCTAGATCAAACTCCTGTTATCATTTAATGTATTCTAATCAAAACTGCCATTGCTAGCTGCTTTATTTTAATTTCAAGAGCTCTAATTGAGTTTGTAAAACATTATTTTCCTCTGAGTTGAGACCAAAAAGACAGTGATCTCTTTGATCGGTGCCTGTGAGGTTTCCACGACAATGTGTGCGGGGCTCCCAAGGGCTGTGTTACGGTGTGAATTCAAGACGCTTTTTATTTCTAATAAAAAAGCTCTATGACTTGCACTAGTCATAAAGCACTGGTTCCACATAAGATCTTGAAGTACAGTCTACCAGTCATGCAGGCAGAAGGGCAGATTTAGGAGAAAAAGACTGATTGGATTATATCAGTAACAGAAGTTTAATTTTAAAAAAGGAGGTCATTTGTAATGGAAAGATAAAGTGTATTGACTGGAAGACAAGTAAAAGGGTCAAAGAAAATTCAGTTTTATTAAAATGATGTCTCCGTTTCCCATGTATGTGTCATTGTAAGCAAACTAGAGAAATGATTAGAGAAGATACGTGATCAAAATTGTTAGTGGAGTTGGGCAAGTGGTAGATCCTTGTTAAATCCCTGACTGATCCCTGAGGATCAAAAGCAAGTGTTGTCCTATGGAAGCGTGATGTGTTCCTGGACACAGGAGGTGTTCTCCGTGATGGAAGAACACCCAGACCAGCTTAGCCACGCGGTCTCATGGCAGGGCCGCTGCTGCGTCCCCAGTGGAGACGTTTTTGAGGCCCTTAACCCTGCTCTGTGGTCAGAATTTGGGATCCAGGGAGCGGCTCCTTAAGGCTGTGGGTCTGTTAGTAATAAAACTGAACTGAGACCGTCCTGCGGCCCAGAGAGCAACTGGCAGGAGGTGGTGTCCCTCCATGCAGCTGCTCCCAGGCGTCTTTCTCAACACGGTGAACTTCCCACCACAAACTTAGCAGATTTTGGTTGCATCTTTTATTTAATTATTTATTTATTTGGCCTTTGGTGACTTTCAGGCTATTTTGTTTTCATCTTATGCTAAGATTTGCTACATTTTGAGATGTGTATCTTTTATATTTTAAGATATGACTAAGCACATGATTACAGATGAAGACTGCAGCCCAAAGCGTGCCGCTTGCTCAGCTCATTGCTGACCTCGGTGAGGCAGAAGGAAGTTGCAGCCATCAGGTGGGACACCAGGCAGCACGGGACGGTGCAAATGCTGCCGAAACTGCTCCTGAAAAGCAGGGGAAGAGCCAGCCTGAGAAGAGGCAGCCCCACTTTAGCCCCCGCGCACAGAGAGCACAACGTCCTTCACAGTTTGGGTTATTTACAATGCCCCTGAGAGTGGCGATGCCCTACAGGTGGGAGTACCCTTGCCCTGAAGGAATCACCAGGATGGTGCTGCAGAAGGAAGAAAAAAGTTCTGTATCCATTAGCGGTTCACTGAATCATCTAGGCAGTGACTTTCATTTTAGAGTAAATCAAAAGAAGGCCTAAATCACCCTTTTCCCTGCTCTGAATAGGTAGACATATAACCTGGAAGAAATCATAAGTTATCCTTCCCCTCCCATCCCAAATGAGTTTTTTTTAGCTTAATTGAGTTCATGTATTTTTATGTCCTTCCTGTTTTTAACAGCTAGTCAAAATGAAATCACTTCTGTCCTAAAATTAATGGTAAGTCACAGGTAATGAAAAATTTGTACTACAGACACTCCCACAATGAATGAAACAGCTTCACTGAGAAGGGTATTGAAGTAATAAACTTGTAATAAATGTCAGCAAGACGTGAGCCCTTTATTGAAAAAAAAACCTCATGTACTGCTTTTAACAACTGAACCTGTCAGTTATATAAATGAAACTGTGCATTGAGGGGAAGTACGCTATAAATCCTTTATTTCTGAAATGAAGTTTATCAAACATGAAGAAAAAGGTTGATGACAAATTAATTCTTTGGTAATGCCACACAGGGGTGCATATGGGTAACAGTGTTCTGAAAAATTGAATCCTGAAAAGGATTTTCCTGACTGTTTTCTTGTATCATGAGTGCTTTGTGTCCGGAAGCACCTTTGTGTCTGTCTGATCATCCTCACCCTCAAATAGTGAACAATTTGGGGATATTAATTTATCATCTTCCAGCCCTATTGAGCTCAGTCTTTTTTTTTTTTAGATTTAAAGGAGCCTGATTTGCCTAAATAAGAAACAAACGCGGAGCAGTATTCATACTAATGGCCTTACGTTGCTTTCATTACCCATGAAATATCTTTTATTCCTTAATCAAGAGAACAGCAGCAGAGGTAAACTGATGCTAAGAAGGCTGGGCTGGCAAGATGCAGCCTGGAGTTTACCCTTCAGAAATAAAGCAAGACACAGGTAGTTACTAAAAAAAGCGAGGAGGAAGGAAAATTCTCAAGGTATTATATCACTAAGAGCAGCTGGCATTTGTTTAAGATTCCTGAAGAAACTGGAGTGCGAAGAGGCTGAACTTCTGCCAAATATAGGTAATGTATCACCACATGCAGCTCCTCTATCAGACAAGTGGACTATGTGTCATACCCCTCTTTAAAATAAAGTTCTAAGATTTGTGTTCAAAACAGAGGCAACACAGAACATAAAGTATTTAAATGCAAGGGTATTTCAACCTGCCTGTATAGCGCAGGGAAATTTATCTCAAAGGTTATCCTGTTTCTTTTCAAAAGGTAAAACCAAGTTGCGGAGCTCTGAAGGAAGCCTTTGCTGGTGAGGGTGCAGGACGAACCGATGCATTAGCTGTGATTGCTTTAACATTATGAATGATACTTCATGGGTTTGACGAATGGCTACGCTTGGTTTACTGGCGGTTCTGTATTTGGAAAGGTAATATAGCAAAAGCAATAAAATTGAGCAAGTAGAACAGTATATGCTGCTATTACCTAAAAATAATAAATGAATTACATTGAAATGCAGTATACATGCAATAACTGTCAGTCTGTTATCTATCGGACTATTTTATTTCTATTATGTGGTAGGAAAGAGTTCTGTATTTTGCATAATTATTGATGTAAAATTCAGGTGAATATGAATTGATTTCTTCTGCTTTGTCTTCCTGTCTGTGTAAGAACATACACAAGTCGCTGGATCACTTCTAGAAAATAGAGATACGTAAATGTAACCTCTAAGGGCTCATTCCTCCTCCAAAAAAGGTCACCTTCTGGCGTGACAGATTGGTTAGAAGGTCATTGTAGCTATTCAAGTAGAGGTAGGGACAGTTTGGGGACACTATATATATATATATATATATATATATATATATATATGTATCTATTTGTCTCCTATTATGCAACACTATTTCAAAGTACTTGGCCCAAAAAAGTACTGTTTTAAAACGCTCTTCAGTTCCAGTGTGTCAAAGTTTAGGAGCACAAACTTAGGCTAGTCATACAGGCAACTGACTGATAGCTAGTCTGCTTGTGCTGCTACTTTCTGATCTGAAAAGTGAAGGGACCTTCTATAATCCCATTTGCTCTGGAAAGTAAAAGGAAAAGAATTAGTAGGGTTGAAAAAAAAAGGCACAGGAAATTATGAGGATCAATAAAGATATGGAATGGCCTCCCTATAAATAAGGGGAAACTTAAGTGACTTATACTCCTCCGCCTGCAAAGACTGAGGGAGAGAGAAGCGTGCACCCTATAAAACCTCAGCTGTCACACAAAAGGAAACGATTAGTCGCTGTTTCTCAAGATATGTGCATGCGAGAGCACCCGCTGAGAATATTAAGCAGCAAGCATAAAGTTAATGTAGGGAAGTTGAAGTTCTTTTATACAAAATGTATAATTAACCTTGGAACACAACGGCTCAAGCTGTTGTTGAAGCCAAAAGTCTAAATAGATTAAAATAGATGTTACAGAAGATCTATAAATAGATGTTAAATGCAATGGTCTGAATGCAAGCACCACGCTGGAAGCTCTACACTGCTAATTACGGGAAGCAGTGATGGCTGAGAAAAAACTTACTTTATATTTGCTCTATTTCTTATGTTCTTTTCCAAGCATCCACTCCAGACCACTGTATATGAGTCCTTGATTCAGTAAGATATATCCATTCTTATGTTATGTCTTCTTAACATTAGCTAAGATATAACATTCATATTATAACATTCTTATGTTATATCTTAGGTTCATACATTAAGTATTTTTAGGTATTAAGGTATTAGATATTTAGGTATTTTTTCTCAAAAAATATTAATTAATCTTCCTTATGATTATCAGAATGCAACGCAACTCACCGTGGAAATTTATAAAATAGTTACTTTAATATGATCAGTGTTTTCAAAAATTAAGCCAAAGAAAATACAAAAGAAAGGAGAAGGGAAGTTTTGGTATTTACAAATAAACTAAACATTGTTATGGTGAAATTTAGTTCTGAACAACAATAGGAAAAATTATTTTTTTTAATGTGTCTGTTTTTTTAACTAGTTAAGTGTAGAAGATAAGATGTCAAACTGTGTGGATTATTATTTTTGCCTATGATGAGATAACTCATTTTCTCCTACTTAGAACATACATCCTAATATTAATAATATAAATGAACAGAGAAAGAATACTTTGCACTGATACATGCAACATCCATTCGTGCATCTTAATGTGCTTTACAGAAAGCAATTAATCCTTACAACACCCAAGTGAGGTTAGAGATAAGAAAACTGCAATGCAGAGAAATTAAGTGGCTTGCTCATCATCAGACAAGCACGTACCTTTGGACTCCAAAGCTCTGTCTCACGCCTCTAGACTTAAATTCTCCACTTGATTTATATTAAGTCTATATTTGGCATCAGTTATTACTTTAAATGGTATCATACACACTGAATAGATTCTTCTTTTACCCATGTAGAGGTGTTATTTTCGAGTGGTCTTATATCAGTATTTCTTAAGAAGGTCAACACAGGCCATCTAATGGTTTATTTAAATGCTATTTTGGAACATTCTGAAAACACACTGATTACTTCACTATTTTGTAACAGCAACAAGCAACATGAACTGTTAGAAGGTTTTGCATCCTCAGAGCCGCCTGTTTTCAGGGTCAGAAAGATGCTATCACGCTGAGTATGAAGTATAGCACTGGGTTTTTCCCACTTTGCTGCCCTGTTGCCCAATCTGATCACCCGCGGTTGGGGAGAGGAGCCCCCTGACACCAGCCATCGACATCAAAATATAAAGTTTCCTGGACCTTTTATTCACTATCCAGTGAGAAAAATGTTAATAGCTAGGAAATCTTTGCATGGCTATGACACAAGATGTGTGGGTTTTGTTTTGCTTTCCTAATGAGTGCATTTTCTTACGAATGTGAAAAAAAAATTCAGCTACTGCTGAAAATGTGTTGCCACTTTCAGTACATGAGGTAGGTCGTCCAAGATTTATGGGTGACAATTTCAAAAAATTCCGGGATTATTCTGGATAACTTTGGTTATCCAAAGTAGCCTCACTCCTACTCTGCTACAACACAGGGTCTCCTCAGGTGGGGCAGCAGGAGCTTCCTTCAAATTCTGTGTGATTCCATCACCTTTTCTTATGGGAACACAGTGAAATTCAAGGGCATCTCCTTGTACAATCGACATATGTATAATATATATACACGTATGTATCTTAACGGATATTCTGCGGTGGAGGAGGGCGGTGGGGGCGATCCTCGCCTCAGCGCGACCATCGCCTCAGCGCCTCCTTCCTGCCTTTCGCCTCCCCTCAGCGCCCTCCTCCCGCGGCGCCTCCCGCTGTTTCTGCCTCCTGCCCCTCCTTAACGCATCCTATTTATTTATTTATTGAATTTATTTATTTATTTGTTCCTCCTTTCGCAGGCGGTGCGCAAGTATCGCGGGAGCCGTCGCGGCCATTGGGCGGCGCGCGGAGGGGAGGCGGTGGCTGTGGACGTGCGCGCGGCGGCGCGGAGCGGAGCAGCCGCGGGCGCCGCTTCCCCGCGCCATGAGGAGGAGGCGGGCGGCGCTGCTGCGGAGCGGCTCCCCGCGCAGGTGAGGGCCGCCGGAAACCTCCCTGCTTCGCCGTCCTGCCCGCCCGGAGGCGCCTCGGGGTGCATGGGAGCCCGCCGGGCCGCGCGGGGGCGGCTCGGCGGCTGGAGATGGGGCTGGGAGAGGGAGCGGGGGACGTGGCCGGGGAAGCCGCGGGGCGCGCGCGTTTACCGCGGGAAGGAGCTAAAAACCAGAGCTGCGGATTCCCGGTGCGGGCTGCAGAGCCCCTCATCCTGGTCCTTCCCTTTCTCTCCTCTCCCCGTTTTCCTCCACCTTCCTTTGCAGTGGAGCGGGGTGTGCGGCAGTGTCTGGGAAAGACATTGCTCTGATTTTTTTTTTTCCCTGGCCTTTTGCATATTACATAAATGAAAATAATCAACGGCAACAAGAAAGTGCAAACGGGGTTTGACACAGCTGTCTTGGAGCTGTGTGTTGGTTGGTAGGATCATAGGTAGGTAGTTAAGTTAGGGTGCTCTTTCCTCGAGAGTCAGTTACAACCTTCTGAGATAACAGTGAATAAACTTTATTAATTTCCTTTATCCGTGTGAAACAGTAAGGAGAAGAAGACAATTGCTAGAGCTTTTGTTATTTCTGCTTTGTTGGAAAATGAGAATTGGTGCCGTGCTTGTTTGGGTGCTTCTGGATGACTGGAAACAGCGAGAGAAATGATGAGCAAGGGAATCCGGCATGCTCTGAATTACAGCTCAGAGCAGGAGACGAGGGTTGGTTTAGCTGCTCCATGGCACCGAGCCTCTGGCAAAGAGGTGAGGTATTAAATCTGCTAATGCTCTTGAAGCAGCCTGATTTTAATCCGCTCTCCTGCTTCACCCTCGGTTAATAGCAGCGCTGATTAGCAGTGATCTTGGTAATTGCTGATTACCAGGTATCAGCAAACCCGTGCAAAGGTACTGGGGTAGGAAAGGCTACGTAGTGGATTTTCTGTTTAATGTGCGCACCGCTGCTTTCACTTCTGTTATTTTTCAGCAAGGCCCCTGCTACAAATGTCCTAGGATTTTTTTGTTTGTCTTTTTGTCTGGAGGGCATTAAACTGAACACTGTGTAATAGGGCATAAACCTGGGTCCTTGGAGACTAGCTTCACGAGTGCTGGAAGAGATTTCTTCAATAAAACAATATTCTACGAAACTAGTTTCTTACCATCTCTGTGTTCGTCTACGTGCAGATTCCCCAAGGTAGGTCTGGGCTGTTGCGACATTTTTACGCTGGTGGAAGAGGATGGAGAACCAGACTTGCATCCTCGTGTTTCGTGTCTGCTGTTCTCGCTGCTGACTGGGGTGTAAAAAATAAGAGCATAAACAACTTTTCCTTCTGGACACAAATGAAGAGTGAAGGGAAGGACACATGAGCCAAGGCTCTTGTTTTATACATGTTTTACATATGTAAAACATGAGCTTTTCTGAATATTTGAGAAGGAGAGGCATATCTTTTCCTACCTTCCTTATACCCCCCCAAACCCTATAACTAGAGGAAAACGAGCTGTGCAGTCCCTATCAACCATAGCAAAGTCTGATGCCTGATTTCTGTTTGGGAGTTCTTGTGTGGAATCTGGTTGTGTTACGCTCTTTGGACTAAGTGCAGTTGTTTTGGGTTGAGGCAAAATAAAGCAGAGATTTACCTAAACCTGCTATCACGTGACAGAAAAATTAAGGCCAAAGCAAAAAAAAAAGCGGGAGCACTTGGAGATAAGAAGCTTGGAAACCTGTATAAGCTATTCTGGGTGACAGCAGCGGGTGGATTCAGGAGGCACTTGAGTTCATGTGCTTGAGCATCGCTCATGCAGACCTGGGAAGATAAAACATGTGAAATATGTATATTTAATCCAATTTGGTGAGACCTGGGTGCTGAAAACGAAGCTGTCTTCTTCAAAAGCTGTGAGATTAATAAGGAAAAAGGAATACAGAGTGTGTTTCCTACCGATTTTGTGATGGCTGAGTTTTAAGTATGTTAACCAGCCACGTTTTGCTGTTTAGAAATTGACTGTTTTATGGGTTTGCAAGAAGTGAAGGAGATGTAGTTGCCTGTATTATCAATTATATTTTTGGCTGTGGTTGGTAGGATGAAGAATCAACAAGTCACTCTCCTGAAATGACTGTCCTCCCTGTTTATGTGTACAGGAGTCGCTTGTCTCTTATGAACAAGACTTGCACAGAAGGCAGCATTTTGTGTGTGATGGTATGGTTTCTGCAGTTTTGGGATTTATAATGCTTGTCACTCATAGATGCAGCCTCATAGGTACATCCTCTTTCGTTTTTGTCAGTAGAATAATGTGAATATTTTTCAGAGTATGGGTAATGAAGTAACTTTGGACTTCTCAGTGATTGTCTTACTTGAACTTTCAGATATGGGTTTGTAAATGAAAGGGTGGATGGCGTGTGAGGGCTACATTGCTGGCCACTCAAGAGGCTGATCGTGCCATGATGCCTGGCTTCTCGCACGGGTTTTGCCTGCGTAGTGCCATGCTGTGTCTCCAGTGGGATGCACGCATTGTTTCTGGAGGGCAGCACATGCAGGGGACACTGCAGAAACTTCTGTGTCTTCCTCAGTGTCCCGCGAGCTCCATGCCCTTGGCCTGGGTGCGCGTGGTGCTGGTCCCACATCCTTGTGCGGAGCGAATGGCCGCAGGCAGCTCGCGGCAGTGAGAAATCGGGCACGTGCCTGGTGCCTTGGGAAGCACTGGTGTCTGTTACCGGATAGGCTGTATGTTGGGGACTGCGTGGGGCAGGAGCGTGAGCAGGACGGCAGGGATCGGCTCCGGTGTGCGGGTGCCCGTATCTTTTAGGATCGTTATTTTAGCATTTAGTGCTTGTAGGAACAGCCTGTTTTAGTGCAAGGTTATTGTCTGAAGACATGAACTTTAAAGAAGGGAATAAACCCAGATAAATTCTTCACAAATCTGACATCATTTGCAAGCTAAGTGGCTTATAGTGAGGTGACTCTGAGCACAGAAAGCTTTTCTGCCTGGATATTGGGGATCTAAGGGATATATTGCTCTGTGGCATTGATTTCAAGGGAACCTGGTGCCAGTCATATCGCTTTACTGTAATCTGAGGAGAGCAATGTGAGATATAGAGTAGACTCCTCTTATGAAGAGGTTTGGTTACAGTAATTGACAAGTCTTTCCCACTTTAATTTCTGAATCATGGAAATGCATTTTATCTTGAAGAATAGGTCTATTTTTAAATGTCAAGTAGGCTATTTCTGGAAAAGGGAGGGGGAATAATTCTTAAGACACAAAACCCTGAATGCCTCTAGTTAGAGATTACCTTTTTTTTTTTTTTTTTCCCTAAATGAGAAGGAGCTTCCTGTATTAATTTCCAGGAGATTGGGAGTTCTACCGCTGTAAGTTGTTGAGGTAACTGTATATAAATTAGTAAACTGCTCATGGCATTAAATGATGATTCATGCTTTCGGAGAGTGTAATATGTATTAAGGCTTGGTTAGATGTAACTTAAATTGTAGCTTTTTCGTAGGCAATGTATTTTGTATGCGTATATCTTTTTAAAACATCTTTTAGAACAATATATTTGCAAGGCTTACCAGTTTTTAAACCAAGGTAGCTTTTCTTTAAAAAGGGATAATTCCTTGGGTACAAATTATATTTTTCAGATTTATTATATAATGTAGCACATTTTGCACTGAGGCTGAAGCAACAGGTTTTAATTTATTAGATTGATCCTGATCCATGGCATAGTGGTTCTGCGACGTGTGAATGCTGTGTTGTGTCAGTCACCTCGCACTGGCTAGGGGCCACTGGCGCAGTAACGTCTGGGTTTGCTGTGGTTCTGCTGGAGGAACTGCCAGAAGCAGTAATGCCAGGTCTCTGTGTGACTGTCCCGTGAGCGCTGCTGCTGCTGTCTGCTCCGACCCCGGCATCCTCGGCGAATCCCAGGAAGGCTACAAGAGACAGACCTGGTTATTCTTTGATTTCCCAAAGCGGTTCTAGATGGGGAAGATAAATTGGGCTTTGCTTGGGTGTGAGGAGACTTTTGTGTTAGCTGTTCTGCCGTGAAATTCCTGCGGCAGCCGTGTTTCCGATTCCTCCTCAGTTGATATCCACCTTTTGAGGAGGCGGATTTAGATCTGTTGGAAGAGAGGAGTTTTGGAAGGGTGAAATACTGGCTCATTGAAGGGCTTTATGGACCCTTTTACCACTGCATAGTATTATTATTTTTTTTTTTAAATTAAGTATTCTGCTAACATCTCAAGTGCAGCAGTCATTAATACCTACATTGCTCGAGTGTCAAATATTGCATTATAATAAGGATTTGTCACAGCAGTAATATAGTATCTTTGAATTGAACAGTCTGTTCATAAAATAATCCAGTGTGTCCCATATACTGCACTCTTGTGGTCAATATTACACCAATATCTGGCCATTCTAAGGTTTCTATTTCTTAGCTTTTAGCCTAATTTTTGAAAATATGTGTGAGATGGGTGTTTGAGATGTGCATGGGGATAGCTGTTGGTACAGAGATGCCAAGCGGGATAAATCTCAGTGCTGACTGCGGGGATAAACCGCTTGTGCAAAACCGGTGCTCTGCATGACACATAGCAGATTCCCTAGGAAATGCAGCATGCCCTTGTTAAGCAGCAGGAAGACAGGAAATTACCCTGGAGTTGTGGCCACGATGTAGCTCAGGACATCTCTGTGTATGCCTTCACCTCTTTAATGCCCCTGTGACCCGAAAGCTGCATATGGTAATTGATAGCTACCAAAAAGGTCAACTCAAACAGGTGTCTTATTTTTTGATTTTTACCTTTTGAAGTAGCAATTTTTTTCTTATCTACAGTATTAATTTAGCGGAATGTAGAGGAAAGAAATAGGAAGTGTTCAGCTTCTGGTTCGATGCCGTGCGGAGGTTTGCAGGGGGTCTCTCCTGAAGCACGCCATTTTTATTGAACATAGCTTAATTGCATCTGTCCTGTGCAACAGCCATGCGGGGTATCGGCAACGCATGTTTTGGGGTGCGCTGCGGAGCCCCACACTGTGATGGGCGCCGCTTCGCCATGGCGCTGGCCCTGAGGCGCTCCGCAGGGAGCAGTGCCCAGTGCGGCTTTCCTTATAGCAATAATTCGCAACCCCTATTTCCTTTCTTATGTAAATATATACAAAAGTCCTTTCAGCAGCCATGGGTGAGTTTCAGCTTTCCCGGATGCACGCATTACACGGCACCGGTCGTGGTGTCTGCTTCACAAGATTCGACTGTGTTCAGGATGGTTCCAATATTAATTTGGAAGGTGTCATTTCTGTTCCAGGACTCTTAACTGTGCTTTCCTCTAAAATCATTAAAAGTGCTGAGAGATGAACTGGGGACTCATTCTCATGTTTTTTTGACAGAGCATTTGCAAGCAGAGGTTTATTTCTGTCTTGCTCTAGGATTAGGTGCTTAATTCACATCCAGCCTGAACAGCGGCAGCACAGATTAAGGGACCATCGAAGGATGCGCTGATACGGATTTACGGAAACTGGCTCTTTGAATATATGTGGAGATAAAATGCCATTAAGACCTAGGGATGGGGGCCTCCTTGCTGTGGTAGGAAAACAGTGGCTCAGGAGCTGCGGCTGTGTTTAATCAAATCATTAGCTTGGTCCGCATGTCAAAACGTGGAGCGTGTAACCCTGGAAGCACGGGGGGGGGGGGGTGCAGAATGGGGGAGTTCCCACAGTCGTGGCCCTAGTCTGTGCTCCCATTGTTTCTACAAGGAGGCTAATTTTTGTTTATTTTTTTTAATCTCACAGAGATGCTATGAAACTAAATTAAAAGCTTTCGAAGCAACTGGATAGTGTAGCGATGCATGCCATAGCTTTGAGCCCTTAAGGAAATTAAATATCTTTCTCTGCATGATGTGGCTGCTGGCATGAGGTAAATAGGAGATGGAGCTATGCGGGTTGTTACGAGAAAGAAATATTGAGTAAATGTGTCATTTTACCTGATCTCATCTGGGAGAGTGGGAGTTTTTAAGTTGATGAGAAAGGCAAGTCAAGTTATATACATAAAATCTCTATACTACCTCTTTTTTTTTTTTTTTTGGCACATAATTTATTATGGTAGTTTTAGGAAACCACATTTTTCCTGTCTGAAATCTCTGTTTTCAGTTGTCCAGCACTGTGTAAAACTGCACTTTTTGGGGACGAACATTACCATTGCTTTATTGCTGCTAAATTATCGTTTAAAAGTTAACCCCTTTCTTAGGAATGGCAGCTCAAAGCCAGCATGTTTCCCCTCCTCTTGAAAACTTTGTTTCCATGTACATCCATACGAAACAAAAGCCCAGAGTATCACTCAGAAGGAACCTTGCTTGCACAACAGGAGGTTATTCCCAGGCACATCCCTCCAGGAAGCATTGTTGGAGCTTGATGGTGCTGAGAGATGCAACCCTTTGCTGGGTCTCTCAAAACCTCCATCCCACCCCCAAAATAGATTATTCTTTTTTTTAGCAATTTGGAACTTTTGTTTCAATAGAAATGTTACCCTTAACTGCTTGATATTTATTACAGTAAATCTAAGATTTCCTACAGATATTTATGTGTACAATTGGAACATAATTGGTTGGGATTATATACAGTGCTGAAATAGAATATCTGCTGATGATTTTTTTTTTTCCTTATGGGAGAGAAATATATTATTTTTCTTCCTTAAAAGGGGTATTTATAGGATATGTGGAATGGAAACCTTGTTTCTCTGCTACTATTTCACTTCGCTGGCAAGCAGTGTAGGCCTATGTTGATGGTGAGAACTGGGCTCACCTGCACTGCCCACCTCTCCCAGTCAAATGGAATTAGCTGGGCTTCAGAAGTATAAAGCAGGCATATTTTTACTTTATTTTTTAGAAGGAGAAATATTTAATCTAAATGTTAGTTACTGTAAAAAAAAAAATCCCTTTGCTGTTAACTTTAAGATAGTCTTTTGCATCAGCTTTATTCAGGTCCTCAACACGGCACTGCTAGATAAAACATAGCACCAGGCTGCAGCGGTTCTGCTGTGGCGCGTATGCTTAAAAACAGCACAGCTTTGGGAACAGAGGATTTTTCCAATCCTCTATCTATGGCTGCTGCACTTGTGAGGTTTGGTCACTTGCATTAAGATGAGAATTGATGAGGAAAAAAATTCTCTGTTATTAAGTGTTTGGGGAGGAAGTGCCTTTGTGTCTCAGCTGGTGACAAACAAATAACTATTCTACTCAGCAGTGCAAAAGCCAATTACAGCCACCATGGTGACAGAGATGGGGCGGGCAGAGTTAACACTTCAGCTGTGCTCTCACATTTTTCTAATAAAGATCTGCCTTAATTTGTTTTTTTTTTTTTTTTTTTTTTTCTTTGTAATTTGCTTCCTATAATTATACTGTTTCTGTTGCCTAGCATGAAAATGAGTTGTGCTAACCTGAGACTAGTATTTCTGAGCCTTTCAGATTTTTAATCAACTGGCTGTAAGTCACTTCTTTTTGATTGCAGGAAGATCTATTGTTTGAGTTCACACACCAAGACACACAGAGAACTTTACTGATTGAAGTGAAATAACACTTCAAGGATAATTTGGAAAAATGTATTTAAGTGACTTCATCTCTTCTATCTTGTTAGTTCATCTTATTTGCAATTAAAATGCTTTATAAATTTATTATAAAACATTTCAGAGCTCTTTAAAATGAACATGAGCCTTGTTCCCCATGCCATGAATGTGACCCTGTCCGTGGCCCATGAAAGTGCTCGCAGGGGTGTTTTTCATCTGGTATGCTGTTGTTTTAAACACAGAGATAAGTTATCAGTTGTCCGTGATTCTTTCATATTTCCATTAATGTGAGGTGTGATAATGATCAAATTTATATCTGTGAAGATTTCTTCCTTGTGAAGATTGCTTTATAATTGCCAAGAATTGTTTAACTAGCAAGTAATATGGCAGTGTGAAGTGGTATGATATAAATCCAAGTAAGTTCAAAGAAAGCCAGGTCATGAGTGAGTGAGGTAGCTGGAAAAGACCAGCTTTTACCAGTGTTAATAGTGTTGCTTTGAGAAACTAAGACCTTTTCAGGGCTGTAATAGAAAGCTATGCATAGAAATTTATGTTTAATTAACATAGGTAGGTAGGTGTGGGCAAAACTTGTGAGAGCCTTCTTAATTAAAAGGAACTTTTTAGTGCCTTAGAAAATACAGTCTTGTAAGATTTTTATTTTTTTTTCTGTTTTGTTTTTCAGGCACTGGGGAAGTCATCCTGCAGTTCAGTGTTAAGACTCCACTTTGGAAGCGGGAAGCAGAAAGCCCTCCCTTGGCACAGAGTGCTCTCTGTAACGGTAGGTGTAGGGGTTAAACGCAGCCTAAGTGTCCCTTAGGATGGAGGTTGGGAGGCTGAGAGGACGTGAAGACCTTTACACGCAGCTTCCCTCAGCCAAATGTACTGCTGCTGGTGAGGAACGTGGGCGCCTGCAGCACTCCTTTGCAGGCACGGTTGGGGTGGCAAGAGGGCATTCAAAAATCCAGGATGACATTTCTCTGAAAAATAAAATTGGTGCTTTTACTGCTCAGAGGGCATACCAGAACAGTGGATTGGAAAACACCAAGTGCCTATATATACGGAAAGAAACAAATAATTAAAATATCTCAACAGTGCACTTTGTGTATTTTGATTCAAACTCTGTACGCTTGTTAGCTAATCTGGACTCTTTAATAATTGCAGGGGGTGCTTATCTCTGCTCCCATGTTGGATTTTAACTGTGCGAGTCCCATACGTCTTTCCTCGGCACTTTAGCTAGAAACGAAGTACAGCAATGAGGAGATTTGTTTACTGCAAGGTGGTTCTAGCCACTTCTCTCCTGTGGGTGCTTGTGGACGTCTTCTTACTTCTGTACTTCAGTGAATGTAACAAATGTGATGACAAGAAGGACAGGTCTCTACTGCCAGCTCTAAGGGGTAAGTGCCAATTTTCATCTTTGAAGGCCAAAGAGTTGTTGGAAGTGTTTGACCTCATATATGTTTTTCTATATTTTCTGAAGCATTTTTCTGGTTAAAACAGACAAAATACTGGAACATGAAATACCTTTTTCTGTATTGTTTTATTTTAGTGGTTTCTGAATTAGTTTCAGTTATCTTGAGGTTTGAGCTTTACTGTAAGTCTGAGTTTTGTATGTGTGCTGTCAGTAAAACAGTGCAGCTTTCTGGAAAAAAAAGTGCAGCTTTCTGGAACAGAAAACCAAGGAAATAAAATAAAAGCATGCATTTTTTTTTTCTTTGTTAACAAATGTCATTCAACTTAACCATTGACACTGTGCTTTTTTTTTTACTTTTGTGGAGGTTATTTAATGGGAAGCATGCTTTTAAACTCTAGCACTTGCTGAATGAATACTTTAAAAAGATACTTTGATTCATTCAGCTATATGAAAACATGAGGATAAAGTCTCAAATGCAGATGGAGCAGAGTCTTGTCTCACTCCAGATATTTTTAGCAGTGTAATTTACTACAGGAAGCCTTCATGAAAAGGGAACCTTGACAGAAGCAACTAGTTAGTCTTCATCTTGTAATGGTAAATTTGCAGAGCAGGCATTCACAGGACATATGGTGTGCCAAAAAGAACAAAAGCCAAAAGAAATGACATAACCCCTGATTAGGACTTGTAATAAACCAGGTAGTAACTTGTGGAAACTAAAATCGATTCCTGGATACAGTTAAGATTATTGACCTGTGGAAAATCCCACTTGGAAGGAAGAAAAAAATCTTGTGAAATGAGTGTATGGGTTTTTTTTTTTCTTTTTTTCTTGTTGTAAATTAATGTCCTATGCTTCAGGAGTTTAGGTTCAGCATATGGAGGAGGAAAGGTAATTTGAATCTCTAAGAGGATTGGAACAAGGCTAATTATAATTAGTGCAACTGCTCTTGTAATGCTCCCCTAGTGTTGGCGAGAGACAAAAGGTGTGTCTGAGTCCATTACTCTTATCGTAAATGTGTATACTATATATATATGTGTATACTATATATAGTATACTATACTATATGTGTGTGTGTGTGTGTGTGTGTGTATATATATATATATGTGTGTGTGTGTGTGTGTGTGTATATACACACACACACACACACACACATATATATATATATANTATATATATATACACCACGACTGCAGCTTAAGTCGTTGATATCCTTCCGAAAAAGTTTTGGGGATATGGATTGAGTTGATAGCTGTAATAACTTGAAATGAAAATACTGTGAAATGATGTATTTGTCGTATGGCAGTCCTTATCAAAATGTGTGAAAGATATAACTTTCACCTTCCAAACATGCACATAGCTGAGCTGTGTATATTTTTATTTGTTACTGTTCTAAAGCATTTCCAAAGCATTAGGGTATTGTTTATTGTCCCTGATTTTCTGCGTAATAGAAATATTGTATTTAAAAACATATCGTAGATATTAATGAATATTAGAATCTGGCATGTTATGAATAAAATGACAAAATTTATATCTATTTCAGATGCAGAAAAGTGATCTAGATTATTTTTTAAGTATGGTCTGCCTTTTTGCTACTTAATAGGATGATTTGTAGTAGAAAGTATAAAACATTAGACTTGCTTTCTCTTAGCACTGTGCTCACAGCCCAGGTTGCATTGGTTTAGTTGTTGCTTTCTCCTAATGCTGTAGTGTGGGTATTGGAAGATGCTTCAGGATGCCTGAATCATGGAGTATGGGCAATGTTCACTGAAAAATATTGAGGTGGCAGTGAAGGAGGCTCTTGGGGTACAGTCGAACAGGCAGCGTGGATCGGGAAGGAGCTCCCTCACTGCTCTCAGGTATTCCTTCCTGGGGCAGGAAGTGGCACAGCAAGTGTGGGGAATTCTCTTGAAACTTGGGAAACTTATCTGCAGTTTTGGGAAGTTTCAGGGACTCCCTGTAGCTGCCAGCAAGGAAGAAATTTCCCACCGATCAGAATGAGCAAGAGCTATAGCCCTTGCTAGAGGTGTGGTGTGGGCTTGGTTTTGTTAACACTCCTGGGGTCCACTTGCCTTTCTTTCTTTCTTTTTTTTTTTTTTTTCCTTCCTTTTCCCCTTCAGTGAGATAGCAGATACATGCTTTTCAGTATTGTTCTTACATGATCCATTCTCTGTAAAGCGCATCAGTTAGGATATTTTCTGGCCAGCGCTTTGAATAAAAGAAAAAGATGGCAAGTCCAAATCAAATCCAGTCTGTTACTCCCAGTAGATGGTTCTCCTGGAACATACAAAACATGCAGTTAACCAGTCTGAATGCTTTCAGGTCTGCTTGAGGAAATAGCTTTATTTATATCTAAAAAAAAAACTCTTGTTCGTAGCATCTAAAAATCAGTTCATTCAGCAAAATGGGCTCACAACCAAGGAAATGCTGCTTAAAGCATGTTGGAGCACTAACTTCCAAGTTAAATCACAACATTCAAAGAGATCTCAAAGAGAATGTGTATGTAAAAACTGGAGCTGTGGTCCTTTTATTTCAAAAGTGACTTGATCTTCCTCTTCAGTTTCCTCTTTCTTCCCATTATTGAACATAATGGAGGCAATGAGGAGCAAGCTATAAGAATTATAAATACTTTCTTATTAGCTCCGCATCTTGTTCTTGAAACTATTTAAATTTAATTGGCTCAGAGCACACAAAAGTCAAAACACAGCCTCTTTTGAACAAAGATTTAGCGCATAATCTTAGGAAGCTGAGCGTAGGGTTTAGCATCTTGAAACAGCTTCACAATACTGTGTCCTACTGAAGTGGTAGTTGTGTGTGATAAGGGCAGCACGTGACATCCTTGCGCCAGCTATCTCGAAGGACATCCTAATGTGACCACTGCTGTGGTGTGAGCAGCCACGGCCACTGCAAGAACAGGTTAGCGGGTGCCTCTAGGAACCTCCTTCTGGAGCATTGTGGTTTACCCCACAGGTCTTGCTTCGCATCGCTCTTCTGGCATCATGCAGGGAGAACAGGCATTGCTGTCTGATAAATTCGCCCAGGTAGTCCTTTCTCTCTTAATTTAAAAACCTACTGATACTTCTAAGCGTAAGGAGGCAGTTTGACAGCCTGGCATCTTCTCAGTTAGGTTTTATTTTTGTTTTCCGCAAGTGAGAGTAATTCTGAAAACCTAAAAGGGTTCTCCTCCCCCAGCCATGTCAGGAGAATCTTTTGGGTTTTGTGCCTGGTTACTGAGAGGGGCAACGCTGATTCTCATCTGAGAGCCGTGATGGCAGAGGAGCACAGCCTGGAGACGAAACACTTTGGGGGAGTTGCTTTTATCCCTTGATTCATGATTAAAGGATTTGAAATCAATGTTTCTCTGCAGCAAAGTTGTTTTCTAACTTTAGATTCAGAATTCTGAGTTAAATTTGCCTCCAGACTGTCTTTGGAGGCAGTTTTTGCTTGGCAATTTTCTGCCCAGATTGAGTAAGAAAATACAGTGAGTATGAGGAAATAAAGTACTACTCTCTAAACAATACAAGGAGGATCATGTGCATTGATTGAAACAGTAATTGTGAAGAAAAATGAATTCTTAATATATGAGTGCATGTGAATGAGATGAAATTATAATTTTTGAATGCTTGTCTTTGCAGGATGAATAATGTTTTTAATGTAGCTTTAGAACATGAATATATGCTTTAGCTTTCCATAAAGCAGTGACAAATCTTTAATATTATGACTTCTGGTATCTAATAGATTTATGCAGATGTATTTTTGTTTCAGAATTAACTACATCTTAAGTAGTGCAAAGAAAGGGAATTGTCATAGAGCTGTTAAAAATTATTAACATGTTTTAGAAGAAAAGATATAAGATGAAAGTAATTTATTCATATCTTATAAGATATTACTGTCTTTGAAGAGAAAATGACTGTGTTGTGATCTTGTAAAGCACATGAAGGAGAGATTGGGATGCTGTAATGAAAGTTTGGGGTTATGACCAAGCTGAAAATCAGGTATTCATTTCAGTAGTTTCCATAGAAACACAATTACCTGTCCGATTCCTGTACGCATTAGATTGTCTGCAGTAGCAGTGGTAGCAGATACTTCTAATAGCGCATCATAAATATTTAATAATAGCTGGATCAATACGTATGTTACACTGAAATCTGGTCACAAACTTGCTGACAAATAAAATGTCAAGTGTTGATTTGGCTATTGTGACAACACACTAGGTTTATTTGTAGATTTTCATCATACAGTTCAAGATAATGCCTTTCTGACTGCACCCTCTAACACAAACAAACAACAGGAATAGGCTGTATTACTAGAGAGGTGGTACTTAATTTTTATAGATTTCTTCCAGATGATGTCATATCCAGCACACTGAATCCCATTTTAGGATGAATGGACAGATATTTTGTAATGTAAGGATTTGTTTCTCTAAAGTAATTTTTTTTCATTTTTAATTATTTTAATTACTATAAATGTATTTTAGATTGGTTCACAGTAAATATTAAAGTATTGAACATATCAGGAACACTCTTCACCTGTGGTAGCTGACAGAAAAATGACATGTTCACGATGTAGTTGTAAATGTTTTCCCTCTTACTGCCCCAAAGTTGGATAATTCTAGTGTACTTTGTAACAGGACTCTGTTTGAAAGAGACTCTGTGGAATTTTACAGCTCTCTCTCCTCAGTTTTGATTATTTTTTGAACTGTGATTCTTTTTCTGATACATGAAGAGTTTATATGGGTTATTTTTATCCTTTTGGTTAATGCTTCCTAAGTCAGCATGAAAAGATTGGATGGGGAGAAGTCTACCTTGTGTCCTAAAGTTATGAATGGAATAGGGTTTTTAAATGCTCAACAAATGAGCCATAAGATTACTTGAAATTACCTTCAGACACTGGCTTTTCTTTTTGCAGAGCATGTGTCACCCATAGACCTACCTACCTGCAGAGTTTATTGACAGTCAATCTCTTAGGAGAAAATAGTGCTATGAAAACTAAAGGGTATTCCTAACAACCATGTGCGCTTCTAGCACTGGGAGATATGATGATGGATATTGCCTAAGAATTCTCCCTGCCCTTGGGTCAGCGGTGTCCCACGTGGAGCCTGTGCCGGAGCCTTCTCTGATTCAGGAGAGCCCTGCGGATGGGCAGTGGGCACAGGTCTGTGCGGGGAAGTGGGAAGTCTGAAAGCGAAAAACTTGAACCACGTGCAACCCTCAAAACCCAATTTTAAGTAATCCTCAAATTGCACTACAAGTTACACAATATATTTGAATCTGTGCTGTTTGAAACTTCAGGATACAAGGTAGTTTCGGCTTGTGAGTCTTAGAAACATTGTAAGAAATATTTAAGAATAAAACATTAGATAAATCTGAATTAGTGAGCAAGTGCACAGAGTGATACGGTGATGCACCGTGCTAGGTTGTCGCAGTTGCAATTTTTCTATTTTGCCAAGTGAGAATAGTGTTTTTATTTTGGCTTTAAGTTGCTGTTTTTATGACTGAATTTTAAAGAATTTTGGGGAAGATTTCAACATAAATAGTAATCAGATTTATCATTATAGATGATTTTAATATTTGTTTCTTGGTACAGGATGGAATTTAATAATTTGAAATGTTGATGTTGTCTACAATAATGCCACGATTGTGTATCTGAATGCTGTGCTCAGACTTCTCTTTCACAGCGGTCACGTGAAGTGTTCGTGTCTGCTCTAACGGGAGTTTTAGCTATTAGACACTCAAGGGCCTTGATTGCCCAATCTGGAAGGAGAATGCATTTGCATAATAATGACTAAAGAATTAGAGTGAAATTTATTCCAGTGTCATCTTCCTAGTCCTTGGGAATCTGTCCTTTAAAAAAAAAAGAAGAAGAAAAAAAAAGCCTCTTGCCATACAGTTGACAAACTGAAAAATCTGTTAATATAAATGAGATTAAGAATAACATCTGATATTGTGCGTCCTTTGTGAAATCCCAGCTACTGGAAGCAGAACGGTGCCGCTTGCCCTTAACTTTCGGCTGCAAAAGCCCAGCAGCTTCATGAGAAAGGAGCTAGCAGGCACCTCGAGATGAGGCTCTACGGCACTGTAGCACCAGTGAGAACTACTGCAGCAATCTGGTATATTGAGCTTCATTCCACACAATTAAAAGCTTGACTCAAAATAATAAAAAGCTACTGACTAGCTCATCTGAGCATCTGTAAAATTTACTGGTAAGTCTTGCATATTGATCTTTTTCCTAATTGCACTTTTAATATTATCTGGGACTTTTCTTTTATTAGACCATGCCTTAAATCTAGCCATTTTTAATTTATTTTATTATTTTTATGTGTAACTTCAAAGTAATCTTTTTGCATTGTGTTGTATGGATTTATTGTTAGGGTTTTATTAAAATTCAAAGCCAATTTTAAATGGGTGACTCCTGAAATATTTAGTTATGTGCTCTTATAATCCTGAGTGTACCTGCCCAGCATCTTCTCCCTTTCTTTTTGCAAATCCTTCCCCCTATTCATAAGAAATGATTTTATATGTTTCAACAGGTTGTGTTGGCCTGATCTTACCTAGCTCCGTTACTCAGCTCTAGATATAGATAAAAAAATATGAAGAGCCTCTGGGTCTGCTTCAGGTCCGTGCACAGCTTGCTGCCCGCATCAAATCCTGGTGGGGGGAATTTGCTATGACAAAAATAGCTTTTTCCTTCCATGAGCCCCTCTTAATTACACACTCCACAGATGATCCACATGCAAAACATAGATGGTAGTGCTCAAAATTGAGCCATCTGGGCAAAGTAAAGGAAAATGACAACTGAGGGCACATTTAAGACCTTTGGAGAAGCCTTTCCAGCTACTGGATATTCTTTCTATTTGCGTACAAAGTGGTGGCCTCTGCTCTTTGTGTCTTGGGTGCTGCTGTCCCTAATCCCCATGGCCGAGACCTGGGTGCAGTCTGTCCTCAAGTCCCCCCTGCTTCATAAAAAGAGCATAGGGAGGCTTACAAAAATTGACCTAAAAAATAAACCTTCTAAGGGAAGTTAAAATACAAATTTGGTGCATGAGCCTTTTCTTTAACATACAGATGAAGAAATGTAATTCAGGTGTTCAGTAAAGCTTTTTTCTAGGCTAAAAATAAGACGTACATTGTTGATGTCTAATTCCCAACTTTATTTGCTCTTTTTTTAATAAGGCTTTCCTTCTTATTTTGTGCTATATATAAAGTTAGCACTATATTAACAGATTGCAGTGCATTGTATACCTTCTCCTATGTAAGAAGGTCCAAGCTGTAGCATTTTATGCATCTTTCACATGAAGCAAGAGCTCTTAGGAAGGTGCTCATGGGGTGACTGACGCTGGTGGTTACATGTTCCTGGACAAATCTGCAACTTGTATGGATTTTTTAAAATGTATTTATTTTTCTTTTCCTTCAGTAATTTGCATTGTGTACTTGAACCACTATAGTGAAGACATCAGACTAATACTATGTTGTGTTGTTTTTGAATGAATAATAATTAATGATTTTTTTTCTTCCCCCTGCTTTCCCAGTTTTGAGCAAAAAAAGCCAGTTTTGTGCTGTGGATCTAGCTTGTTTAGCTTTTCTTAGAGCAAATGCTAAATCTTGGCCCTATCTCATTTTATAGAGATTCCTTAGAAACATAGTAGATGAAATAGGAGTTTGTCAGTATAATACAGGCACGCTGTTAAGCTTTGTTCAAGTTGAAATCCTGAGCTATTTAGAGCATTACGCTGTTAATCCTGCAGTCAGTTCTTTGTGGATCAGTCCTGGCAAATCCAGAATCCTATTTAGGCCCAAGTTGAATTAGGGAGGTTGCAAAGCGCGTGCAGGAGGGCACGTTGGGTTGAGCAGGCACGCATGGGCGGCGTGGGCACACCGCTCTGCGCCTGGTACCTTTGCATTCCATCATACTTTTCTTTGGTCAGCTCAGCTCTTTTAATTAAGTGTGCTAAATTATGCCTTGTGGAAGATGAGTAAAATACTGCCTTGCTAACCTGTTGGGCCATGCAGAGTCCTGTGGCTCCACAGTCCTGGAAGGATAGTTTGTTGCTGGGGTTGTTGGGCTGGACTTGGATCCTGCAGGGATCTGTGGTGTCTGTGTGTCCATGTCCGAAGGCTGCGGAGCCGGGAGAGCTGAGGGGGCACCCGCCTGGGAGAGGCCGTTTCTAAAATCCTGGCCACTTTGCTCTGTGTTTGTGTGTGTTGAACTGCCTGAGGAATGAGCGTACAGGTAGGAAGAAGCATTTAGAATATTTCTGAGCAACAGGGATTGCTGCTCAAGAACATATTTAAAGAGTGTAATGAATTAAATTAACCCAGTTTATTTACAGTGCGTGGAATGGTTTTGTGCAGTGATTTTAAATGTTGCAGGAGAGATTGCTTTCTTTATAATATTGCTTTCTCAGTAGCGAATTTTCAGTGCGCAAAATTTAAAAATCTTTGGGATGCCTCATCATAGTCTTGCCCATGGGGTTGCATTTTCAGTTTGGTTATTTATCCTGTGCTTTAATTTTATTTGAGAGCTTTCACCCACATAACCTTTTAATCTAAGGCCTGGAGGTTCCTTGTAACTTACCTTCCTGCAGTACTACTGAGGTGAAATGGTGCTTTGTCCACCCTAGTGTGGCCAGGCCAGCCCCAGGACCATTCGAGTCTGATGCGATAGGTCTTGACTTCACTGAAGGCAACAAAAATACACTGGGACAGTGGCCAGCAGTGTCCCAAGAAGCTGTGGATTTCCATAATTTGAAATGCTGTGTAATTATCCTGGTACATGCAACTCTGAGTATCATAAGGGGTTCCCCTGAGAGAATTCTGCACTCGCATGGCGTTGCAGGAGCAATGTTCCTGTGTGATGCTGGTGCCTGAATGCTGAGTAAAACTTCAGTCTTTCTTCGTTAAGTGGTAACAAAGCCCTTTAATGAAAGAGTTTGCCATTGTTTCATGGTTTGGGAGCAATTTAACCATGTTAAATTCTGCTATTTTAGACTCTACATGGTGGGAATTCCCCTTATTTGCCACCCCCCTGGAAACAGTAAGCTTGAACACCCTGTACTGGGGCCTCAGTGCTAACAGGTTCAGCAGTCGGGACTGATGCAGCAGTCTGATAGTCTTAAAAATGCAATTGCTTTAGATTACTTTTTTGTTAATTTTAAAATAAGAAAATTGGCTATCTTGTTTTGCTCCCGGGCAGGAATGATGTGTGTAGGCAGAGGTGCAGGACTGTGGAGCAGGATGTGGAAATGAGGAATATTGACACAGGAGGAGACTGTGAGGAGGAGGAGACTCTACATCTAATAACCATCCAGTTAATTACGCACTAGCATCAAATACAAATGTAGAGGTTGGGAATAGTTGCAAGATCTGGTAGCAGGGCTGGGTCTGACTAGCAGGAGCCTGTGAAGCTCAGGCTCACCCTTTTCTCTTGGCGCTGTCTTTGCTAGTTCAGTCTTAGCTTGTACCCGTTGTTCTGGAAGCTGGAGGCAAATACAGCCCTGCAGTGCAGATGAGAGGCTATGTGTGGTGACTCCCCAAAAACCCTGTGCTAAAACCTAGACCTTGTGCTGCGTCGTGCAGCCATGGAGCTGGGGCACGGGCTCTGCCAGGGACCCTGCCGATTCCCTAATGCTGATTCCATAATTAATCCCTCGTCACGGAGGGCTGCTGTCAGCCCCTCGCCTCCTGTGACCGTTGGGCTTGGGTGGCCACGGGCAGGCAAGCCCAGCTGCACCCTGGTGTGTATGTATGTATACATGCATATATATACGTATCTGAAGAATGACGATCTTTGCTGTGGGCCTGAGGAGCTGGGTGGGCCCGCAGCGCTGGGTGGGCCCCACACCTCGGGCACCCAGGCAGCTTGCAGGCTCCTAGACATGTAACGGCAAATATGACTTTGGGGCGTGCTGATGCATAGCCCCGAAATGCTGTTTTTAGATTGTTTTCGACAGTGGCTTTGAGTTCTTTCTGCAATGTGTTTCGTGGAAAGGTAGGTTCTTGAGCTCGCGGCTGTCCTTCCAAGGGGCAGATGTGGGTCTGCAGGGGTAGCAACTCGTGGTGTGAAGGTGTTCTGAGGCACGGGTTCAGCCCGGGTGGGACTGTGACCTGGGATGGGCTTTGTGGTTTCCCATTCAGGAAACTTAGTAAGGGGAAATGAAGTAAGAAAAGGGGAAAGAAGTAAAAATCAGTCTGCCCACTCAGCTCAGGAATCAATCGAGTTATGTTTAAAAAAAAAAAAATAATAATAACAACAACAAACTCCAAACCCACAATTTCTCAGAAGCTTCCTGCAACCCTCTGGCCTTTCCTAAAGGAAAGGCCGTGTCCATCAATGGAGTGTGTGTGACTGCAGTTCTGAAGGACTAAGTGACCCTTTCAGTTTGGTGTTTTCATACCTCAGCATCAAGTTTAAATAGCCCCTTTGCACTGCAGGAATAATAATGGCCTTAGGTGCATGATTTTTACTGTCCATGTTCATGTGAAATTCTCCTGGATATCACAGGTTTAGTCATTTTTTCCCTTATACTGAAAAATGTTTGTTCTTAGAGGGGTTGTTTTTTCCCCCTGAACACAAGCCGTGGTTTTAGCTGTTGTATTTTAAGTTGCCTATTGCTTATTTTAATTTGCGGAGTTTGTGTATTTAAATCTATACTAGAATTCTGATAGTCTTTAGACCCTATACTGTGTGCTACCATATTGGTGATGTGAACACATCCATTGATTTAGGTAATGCTGTAGAAAATTTACAGTTTTGTCTGTTGCAGTTGCACGTAACACACAGATGTCACACTCTCCCCAAACCTCTTCAAGAAGAATAAACGTATTTATGCATCCTCTAAATGCAGATTGCCTATTTTCCTGACAATTTCATGCTAAGCTGAAAATAGATTTTACTGAGTTTTAAAAAGTACATGCTTAAAACATAATTAACTGTGTTTGTACAGAAATTTATTATTTGTTTTTCCCACCCCTGGATACAGTTTCCTTGGGCTTTGTAACCACCTTGCTTTCAGGTTCATCTCTAAGGGAAGATTACATTCCTTAAAAGATGAAGTTTCAATATAAACCACAGAAAAATTGAATATATATGTCTGTGTTAGGAGTGTGTTGTTGATGGCAAAATAGTTTTTACAGGATTTTTGTGTTTAATGGGTTTTTATTTAAATAGAAAGATATGACTGTAAAGTGCAGGTTTATTGTGCAGTTAGCTCTTGTTAAAATGACAGTGTTATATTGATTAGCCCTGGGACCCAGCAGCCCAGCTGAACTCGTCTGTACAAGCAGTGCTGCCTTTTTTTATTCTTTCTTTCAATAATTAAAAATGCAAGAAGTGCTTTAACCGCTGTGGTGTTTGCATATAACATGCAGTTTCCTGGAAGAAGTGGGTTGTGTGTGAAGGAACTGTGGGCTCCATTGTGTTGTATGGTGATTGCCAGTTGGACCCGTGTGACAGAGCAGAGCGTCTGGCTTGTAATAGCCTGGCTGGACGGTAGCTGGTCATGGAAACTGCACTTGAGAGCATTCCTTATCTATTAGAAGAGCAAAAATTGCACTTTAAATCCCTTTCAATTTTTCCCTTGAAATATATATGGGAATAGTGACTGGCACCCATAAATTGGACAGAGAAATTGTTAAAATATGTATTTTTTAAAGCCCAATTCTTCTCCAGACTATAGGCTAGAATTTCCTGTACTGCAGGCATATTTGTGTGCTTCTGAGTGAGGTTAGTGCATATACATACATACTTGGGTAACATACACAGAGGCAGGGTTCTGTTTTCCTCCGTAGCAGCAGGAGCTCTTCCCCAGCAGCGGGAGCATGGGCTGCCTCCTGCTCGCAGGGCTCGCTACAGACGCGCGTCCCGGGGAGGGGACGGAGCACGGGTTTAGCTGATCTGGGAGAGCTGGGGGTGCTTCCCCCGCATCCCGGGGCCTCTGTGCGCTTCCATGGGCCGGGATGCGGTGTGGGCAGCAAGCGGCCGGATCTGTAGGTGGTCAGTGTCAGGCAGCTGCCTACAGAGATGGAGTCAGTCAGTGTTTGCTCTGAGTTGATTTAGGCTACAGTTTCTTTGACCAAAGGCTTCGCTTGCATAAGCATTAACTGGCAGAAGGCAAGCAGTATTGATGTGTTTTTCCTGAAGCATTTAAGCTGATAGAAAAGCGTTTGGTCAATATTTGAAGATTCAGCCATCAGCTCTGAGATTAAGACCCATTATTGATGAGTGAAATCCATTTTTAATTTACTCTGGAACGCATTTCTCCAGATCAGTGTCATCACCCAGCTGGTGCTTGCCGTGTTAACGCCCGCCAGTGCAGTCCAGGTGCCCGGACCAGCACTGTGTGGGCAGGAGCGAGCCCCTCTGCTGGGGCCCAGCCCCAGAGGCAGGCAGAGAAGTCAGTGCGACTTCGAGGATGAGGAAATGCGTAAGCATTTGCTTTGAAAGACACAGGCAGTGCTGCCCTGCATTGAGAGGAACAGCGTCTGCAGGTAAATCTGCCAGGATTCGTTTTAGGGAAGCTGCTCTGAGGGCTTCCAGAAGAACATGAGGGGGTGAACCTCACCCGCTGTTTTGGGTGATATCCTATTTTTAGTGGTTTACACAGAGTCCTTCTGTATATCTCTTGGAGAAGATTGGTTTGTTATGAATAAATTAAGATTTGAATGGATTAATATGACCAGTTGATTTCCTTATTTCCTTTTGGAGGGAAGGAGCCCCTGCAGTTTGAGAAATGGGCAGTCCCAGTATGCAATCTCCATCAAACGGTAGTGAAGAAGCTTGTGCAGGGGTTGATGCCTTCTGCCACCTCAGAAGGCAAGCACTGAGTAAACACTGCCAGTGGAGAGCAATTTCAGAAAAAATAGAAAAGGCTGTTTTTTTTTTTTTCTGAAAGCAGAGTGTACTTTGGAGTCATGTACATGCTATTTTAGACAAGGGACATAGACTACAAGTACCAAAGGTTTGAGCAGGAACTGGTATATTAGATTTGCATTAATGCTTCTGCCTTTTGAGGATGTGCTTGACTTGTACCTGAACCCAAGCTTAAATTTTCCCTGTATTTTCCTTTAAGGGACTTTCTTGTTTCATCTCATACTGCTCATTTGTCCAAGTTACATGTCTCCATCTTTTTTGTGCATCATTAGTATATGGCATTGACTTAACCTTATTTGTCATTTACTGTATAGAGCGATCACTTGGCAGGCAATTGGGAAGATAGGAAATTATGGATAAACTCAAATTATGGATTACTCAATGATGGGATGTGTTACTGCGATGAAGAAGATAATCCAGCCCTTTCGGTGTCCCTAGACAGCTTTTCCTAATAGGATTAAGATGTGTGCGTGGCCAGAAAGCTGATGTGTAAATCTTGATGCATGCAGAATTTAATGCTGGGAAGTTTTTTAAAAAAGCATGTGTTATACTGCTGGTTATCCCATTTCTTTTCTGTATTTTTCATTTAACACAAAATCAGATGTGATTTGGTATACACTTGGCCTATAACCTTGTTGCTAATGAACGAGGGGGTTTGCGGTGGGAGGGCCCTGTGTGCGTGGGTTGACAGCCTTGGCCATGGCAGTGAGGGAAGGGGCCCTGTCCCTGTGCTCGCTGCGGCGCTCGGGCATGTTGCTGGTACTGGTTCTGCACTAACTCAGGTCTTCGTGCCGCCTTCGATGCCCCGGGCTGGTGTTTCCAGCAGGGTGTTTAAAATTCGTGTAGTTCTGCCTCTACAAATGCATGAGAGCTAGAGCCGCGGTCTGTCCGCTTTCCATTGGTGTTGCTTGCTCAGCAAGATGTTTGCATTGCATTTGGATTAATATTGATGCATCGGTACGTCTGTGCTGCATTGTTGCTTGTTTATTACTTTGAGAGGTAGCTCCTAGCTTGCCGTACATACGGGTGCAGAAGGCATTTACCAAGTGGCCGTGTGGGTGGTGGGTGAGCATGTGGTTAGTGAGCGGCACTGCCTCGTGACAGTGCAGGGGTGGCCCGTGCTCGTGCCCAGGGAGCCACGAGGCTGGGTGGGAAGGAAAAGGCAATGGTGGTGCCATGGGGCCAAGGGCAGTGCCGCTTCCAGGGGGCTTTTGGTGTCTCTGGGCACTGCTGAGTACTAGGTTGGGCTGCGCAGACACTGCAGCCCTGGTCTGAGGTCCCGGCCCTGTGGGGAGAGGCTGGTCCAAACGCAGAGGCTCCCTGGCTGCAGCGACACGAATCCTGTGTGCGAGGGGAAGGGGCAGGCGAGCTGCGAGGCCACCTGCATTCCTTCCCCGAGCTACTAGCAGGAACCCTGGCATCTCCTCTCCTGAAAATTAAATCATCTGGAAAAAACTAATGACTGTGCTCTTCCTTGCCAGTGGCATTGCCCATTAAAATCGTAACTAGGAGTTACCAAAAGAAGGGGAGAACCTGAGAGGGGTCCGCTTTGCTCCCACAAGTGTGCGGCGGGTGCAGGGAGCCCTGCAAAGGGAGCCCTGCACGGGGCTGGCGCCGGTGGCACTGCGGTGCGGGAGGACTGACTGTGGCTGAGCCGCATTGCTCAGAGTGCCTGACAGGGTCATTGTGAGTAACGTGTTTGGACCGCCTGCACTCAGGTTTCATAGTACAACTAATGGCATTTTACAGAGGCTGTTTTCGCAGCAGCCTTTTGCAGCACACTGCAAGAATTTTTCCAAGACTCCCTAATTTACCATATATGAGGTTTTTCGCGCTTCATCATCTCCTGCTTTGTCTTGGAATAGATCATATTAGGCAATTGAAACAGTACCTGTAGACAGTGTTTTCTTTGAGAGCTTTGCAGTGCCGTGCTCAGGACAGGTGCTGTGGCTAGAGCACGGCCAGCCCGTGGGAAGGGTGCGGCTCCCAACGGGGCTTCCTCTTGGGAGTATTTCCCTGTGCAGCCCCCGCCCGTGTCCATGGGGTCTGCAAGGGCCATCGCAGCCGAATGGGTAAGAGAGCAGCTGTGGGACTGGGCTACAGCTGCCAAGCATGGTGCCTGCTTAGACCTACTGAGATAGTGGGAAGAAATACTGTAAATGGTCTATTTAATGATTGTGACAATTCCGTGGGATTATTCTGCTATCAAGAGATGAGCACTGGAATTCTGTATGTCTTGGGCGAAGATGAGCCTGCACATAGCTACGAGTGGCGAGAGAGGTATCATGCAAACGAGCAAGGGCCGTGCTTTGCTCCCTTAGCTTATTGCATTCTATATGGCGCTTATGGAGATGGATTATTCAGGATATTATTCAGGGTTACACTGACATTCTTCTATTCCGGATAGAGCCGGAGCAGGAGCGTCCTGTTGACTCCTGAGGGAGGGTGAAGCTCTCTGCCTGCCGCTGAGGTCCACTCCATAGCCTGCGAGCAATGCTGTGTTCCAGCAAGGAGTGCCCGCATGGTTTCCTCTCCCTGGAATTCCCCAGCTCTAGAGGATAAGGGATTTACTCAACACGGGGGTCACCTTTCTTTCTAAAATTCCCCAGGGCTCTTCCCGTTCGCAGTCAGGTTACGCGTTACAACTGTTTTGCAACATTTTTTTTAATGTAATGAGTATTGATCACTGCTGTAGTTGGTACCTGCTGAATGCCCAATCGCGCAGGACGTTTGGGGTGCAGAAACTTTTCCTGCCCCAGCACGCTTGCGAGTTGCCCCACAAAGCCTGGGTTTGCGCTCCTCGGCGTCGCTGCTGCTTGTGCTTGCCTGGGGGCCACGATAACGCAGTGGTGCTGCCGTGACACAGGACCCGTGTCTGGAGGGGGACCTGGGCGCTCAGAAAAAAATAAAGGCAGGCAGAAATCCCCGTATCTCACCCCATATCATTGCCATGTTCCTGCCTTTGACAATCTCTCTCCAAAGCTTTCTGGAATTGCCGAATGAACCGAGTGCTTTCAAAGGGCCCTGCCTTCTTTTCTCCTCTCTCTACCTTGAATTCTGTGATTTCCTTTGGGTGCTCAACCAAAGGCCTCCGATCAGCCGTTGTAGGGGCTGATTTCATTTCCAAAGGAGACCTCTCCCCAGGCAGCTGATGAGGAATGTGTGTGGGCAGGGTGCTGGGGAAGCAGCGCTTTGCGCTCTGTGGGCACGCGCCCTGGCAGGGCCAAGGCAGCCACAAAGACACGAGCTGCTAATTCTTGTGCTCGGTGGGAAAACTGGCTTTGATGGGGGTTTTTAAAAGCACGTTTCAAAAATATTTGAAGTTTGCTGTGATAAATGCCCAAGAAGTGCTGAATCGCTGCCTGCAACCGTGAAATGAGCTGAAGCCCGTCGCTCCCAGAGGTGCCTTGGGGAAGCGGGAGCGGAGCAGCCTCCTCCGGATGGCGCCAGCTGTTCAGGGCAGGTCCCCTTGCGCTGAGCCCGTAGGAGGCAGCCAGGAGGGAAGAGCCTGCTGCAAGCCAAGCAGCCGTGTGCCCAGATGGACCCACCACTTTCTGTGCTGGCTCCAGGCCCGTCCAGGAGGGCAGCTCCACGCCGACTGCCGCTCCGGGCCGGGACTCCTGTCCCTGCCTTCGCTAGTGGAAAGAAAACCCTATTTATTTTGCAAAATTTGCAGCCTTGGGGACTGGCTCTGAATTACAGTATTTAAGGAGTCTCCTCATTTTCCAGAGAGCGAGGATATAGCAGAGTTTAATTACCAGCCATTAGTCTCAATGCTTTATGTGTGTATTGTGCATTGCATAAATATCCTTATGGATGCGCTGAAAGCACCAAGAGGTATTTAATAGCATATACTATATATATAATAGTGATATGCATCTATTGTGCAGGATACAGAGTTCCCGACGTATGTGGGTAAAGCACAACTGCTGTCGAGTTGCTGTAGAGAGGCAGCGTGCATCTGCCTCTCCTCCCTTCCTTAGTGAAACCAGGCTTTTCTCTACAAAAAGTCACTTAATCTCTTTCAGCACATTGACAAAAGGTTTTTATTTCCTTAACATTCTTTCTCTTTGTGCAAAAAATGGAGGATGTAATTACTTCTTGGCTGGTAAGAAGCTTTCATAAGGATTGGTTTTCAGCGTATTAAGATTGTTCAAAATAAATGTGGTAATCACACAGAATGGTTAAGGTTGGAAGGGACCTGTAATAGAGATGAGAAATGCACACAGTGCAGAGAAACAGCAGCAGGACCACGAGGTCCCTCATGAGCTGCAGTGTGAGTACGGGGGCACGAGCGAGAATGGTGAGGTATTGTTCTTCAGATGGCAACTTTAGAAGCAGGATTGGAATTAGGTATGTACTTGGAAGGTTTCCTTTCTATTGTTTAATGTTTCCTGGAAAGAATTTCTTTATCTTGTTTATTTTTGAGTGATTATGTGGTATTATTTTCCTTAAAATTCAAATGTGATAATGTCAAATTTTGAAGACTAAGACCTAATGATGAAATGACCGTACAAATACTGTGTAAAACTAATCTCTAATCTTACGTGATAGATATTTTAACTGGGTTATGATACTATATTTTCTAGGATTTTTTTTTCTTTCATTATAACCCAAAGAGTGTTTCTTTCATAGAAGGAATTATAGTATCAGATGCCTGGCAGTTAAGAGTAAATTAGAAATAACGGGAGTCAGATAGAAAGTCTTTAGTTTATGAATGCTGTAGATTATCTCAATAGCTACATAAGTGTTTTCCAAACCTTTTCTGTTTGCAAAAATCTCATACAGTGCTTTTTTGTAAACTTGATTTGAATACTGTGAGAATAATGAGAATAATATACTGTCTGTTTGGAGATCTAATCAAAACATAAGAGCGGAAAAAAAGTTTTTTTTCTAAATAATGTTAGAAAGCAAGTAGCTATGTTCAGATCCAGCTCGAGATGAAACCCTGCACTGGAGCATGCATAGAGTTCTGGTGGGTTAGTTTTTTTAAGCGTTCCACGCTGATGTGGTGCCAGACCTCCAGGAACTCTCCGGGTGACGACGCAGCCCGTGCCTGCATGCTCCAAGTGGCCTCTTTGCTCTCTTATGTTGCAGCAGTCATTTCTCGAAACCAAGAAGGGCCTGGCGAGATGGGTAAGGCCGTGCTCATCCCCAAAGATGACCAGGAGAAGATGAAGGAGCTCTTCAAAATCAACCAGTTCAACCTTATGGCGAGCGACCTGATTGCCCTCAACCGGAGCTTGCCTGATGTGCGCCTGGATGGGTGAGTGGCCGTTGTGCACGGGACCTCTCTCCTAGGGAAGCTGTGGCTGCTGCAATCAATGCCAGCTACTCAGAGAAGCTATTTGGAAATGCCGGGGTTTGTTTATGTGTTAGAGCTGTGCAGGTGAGCCTGAGCACAAGCACTCTGCTGGTGCTCGGTGTGATGGTGATGGAGCAGGAATTAAGATCCTTGATCCCCGCAAAGAAGCGGCTCCGTGGGTGGGTGAGGAAGCCGCTCTGAGCAGTGCGGAACCTGCGTCTGTCTGCAGAGCACTGGGCTCCTCTCCCAGCCCTGCCTTAGTACTTATTATTCAAACTGATTGGCTTGGGCTTGCAATATGAATAATTTAATGACAGACTTTTTGAAATCTCTAATATATGCTCTGGAATTGATTTATTCACATGAGTATTTTCAGGATTTATGAAAACTAAGGCATATAAATCACTATAGCTATAGCCATAAAGCACTAAAAATTCTGTAAACTTCATCTCATTTTAAAATATGTCACCTTAATTGTAATGTTGTATCCTACTGATGAATTATAGTTAATGTAGTTTATATCAACACAATATAATGTTAGAGAAATATAAACATAGCTAAATATGAGCAGGTTTTCTACACTCTATTATGTTTGCTCTTTAAGCTGAGTGTCGCTTAGCTGAAACCTTGTTTGTTTGGTTAGTCTTGAAATTAAATTCTTTGGCTTCCAGTGGAATGTAAAATAAATACCGTGTTCCTGGGATTTTGTTTGTGAGTACGTGCAAATAGGAGAAGGAAAAGCCGCAGTGCGAATGTGCAGCTTGTTCACAGGCTGCATGGGCAACTCGTGCAGGGCCTGGGCACTTGTGTCCTGCTGGTGCCTCTGTGCACCTCCTCTGAGCACCAGCCTGGCTGGAGGCTCCCGCTGGAGCTGGCGCTTCCCGGTGGCTGCGTCCCGGGATGCAGCCAGCGCCTCTTGTCCACGCGGTCCCTGCAGTCTGGAAGGAGCAAGACCGGAGCAGGGATGCGCTGACACCTGCAACCTGCTTGGCCTGTTTGGGAGAGTCTTCCCCTCTCTGCGAGGAGCAGGGGGAAAAAACAAGCAAAACGTAAAGTGTTCAACCTAAAGGACAGCTGCACTCAGGCTGGAAGAGGAGAGCTGTTTAATGCTGAAAAATATCTCTCTAAATACATTCCCTTAATGAAAATGAATTCCATTTTCTACCTTTGTTGAAAAGACAGAAAGTTTGCTAAGATTTGGGAGAAAAAAATGCACATTTTATTTTTATAGTTTCCTCTTCAGGCAGATGCTTACTGTGCATGTTCTATCTTTGGGGAGTATTAAATTATTCTGGATGTTAATTTATAATACTTCTAAGGAGGAATAAGATTTCATGGTTCATATATTTAGTATATGACAGGAAGGTGTTTTTATTGACAGGGAGAGCCTTGGGCTTGCATCTGATTTCCCTGGGGTCCAATGTACTACCCTTGCCCGTTACACATGCAAGTGTTCTTCAGCTTTCCAAACTTCTCGGGAAGTTTCCTTTATGCTACCTGTGTGTTGTTGGTGAATAGGAAAGCAGTGTTCCTGCTGGCCACGTGACCTGGTTGGGCACTGGTGTGTGTCCCTGCAGTGCTAGCAGCAGCGGGGAGCCAGGAGGCAGGTTGGGGTGTAGAGGTGTTAGGGCAGTGAGGCAGGCAACTGCATCCAGTGCTGCAGCCAAGTCAAGGTCACAGAGAAGAAACTTGCCTGGAAGATGGTGAGGAAAAGCCGAACTGTTCCAGGCTGCAGGCAAGGGGGAGCAGGAGCCCTGTGGAAAGGGCGGCTGGAGCTTGGTGTGGCCATGGAGGTGCCCGTGGGGACGAGACCAAGTTGCTCCCGACCTCCCTACGGATGTGGGGGATGAAAGGAATGAAGGACGTGGACATAAAACTAATTAACTCTTGGGAGGACTTGACCTTTTTATTGTGTCTATCACACGTCAGCATTTGCTGAGGGTAGGTAAGTGGCATTTTCACTTTGCTTCCAACACGTCCCGTGTCATTAAGCCATGTTCTCTGTTCTGGCTGCTTGAGCAAGCAATTAAGGGCTCGACCGGCAGCGGATGAGCGGAGGCCCAGGGCAGGTGGAGCAGAGCTGCAGCAGCAGGGGGCTCCGTTACCTGCACGTCTGGTGCTCCCAACCCTCGAGCTGAGGTGCTGGGAAAGAGACAGGAAGCCTTGTCCTTGGAGACGTCCTCTCCTGCTGCCAGTGGTGTCAAGCACAGCCCTAAAGCAGGAGGGTGTGTCTCCAGCTACTGGCTTTTGCCTTCAGCAAAATTACAAACTGGGCTTGCCCGTCCTGCTGGTGTCTAGAGCTTGTATGATTGGGAATGGGGATTAAGCCTAACTACTGGGATTCATTTCCTGGTGCAAATTCTCACTGTCTCCATAGCTCTCCTAGGATTATTTAGGGGTGTGTGTGATGTGTTACACGGCTCCTGCAGTGCTTTGGCTCTGTTGAAGGTTGATGACTGAGCTCATGCCAAGTGTGAACAGCAACCAGTACTTGTCTGCATGGGGAGAAAAGAAATATGATTTCTAGGAAAGTTTGACCTAACCTCAGCCATTGGAAGGAGACAGGAACTACAAGATGAAAGTCTAGTGAAAGGTTCATCCTGACCAGCTCAGAAATAAGCTGTCTCTCTCATCTCCTTCCAAGCAGGATGCTTGTGAGCAGCCTTGGTGTGAGGCCCTGGTCTCAGCAATGGCTGTGAGTGTTTTGCTTTGGTGGGAAGGAGATCTCTTGCTGAGGATCGGGAAACGCGCCACTTCTGTGCTGTGAGGAAGTAACTGACCGAATTCCAGGAGATTTCTCTTCCTGTGTGGACACTGCAATTCCAGCTGACCCGGGTGACTGTCACTGTAACACCGCAGCTTGCGTCACGCTATGTCTTTAGCAGCTACCAAGAGATATCCTAGCACTGCAGTACTCCAGGTGCCATTGCTACTTGCCATCTTCAAGCTCTTAAGGTCTAATCTGAAGTACCTATTTTTCAAACCTTGAAACAGATTAATTCAGCATAGAAATGTTTAATTTTCTCTCTCAAGTATTTTCTTCAGCAAGGAAAGGAATCTTTCAGTCTTTTATGGGTGAATAAGGCTGTATTCTACCAATTGCATAGTCCATCAGAATCAGATTTTCTTCCCATTTAAATGTAGGTTTGATTTAGCTGCCGAGGTCGCGTGGGTCAGTGCGAGGATGCACACGTGTTCTGATCAAAACCAAACTCTTGTAAGAAAAAGACTTTATTTTTTGCTCTAGGCAGTCTTTATTGAGGCAGCAGTCTTGGATGTACAGAATTTGCCTATGCCTGTTTTTGTCTCATTTGGAGTTGGAATGTCGTTTTACTGAGCATGTACTCTCACACCTTTCAGTACAGAGGGGGTTACAGGTACGGGCAGCGGGAACCTTTGCCGTTCTCTGGAAACCTCCTTAGTTTCAGAGGCTTCCAGTGGGTTGTGGCCTGCTCTGCTGCTGCACCTCGTCTCCGTGACGCCTTCTGCACGGTAGGACAGGATTTATGGTAACAAGAGGGTTTTTGACCTCGGCTGAAAGTAAAACGCAAGTATGTTCTTTCAATATGTATTCATAATAAGTAATAAGGCTTTCTGAGCAATACAGTAAAGATTATTTAATAGTCTTTTTGCTCTGATTACAAAAAACTGCCCCTAAAATTTTCCTTCAGCATGAGTTTCCAAAGCTAAATCTAGAAATAAGTTTATCTGTAAGCAGGGGAGGGAGTGCTTAAATTTGTCATACATCTGTGTTGCTTCGAAGTAAAATTATGTAAGAGTGCTCTGAGTCTCCTGGACACCACAGGAAATGAGGCTAAACTGTTTTTTCAATTTTGCAAGAACATCATGTCTCAAAAAATCTGTGGTAGAGAAACTCTTCCTGTGAGTTACTTGTTGTTTCACTCAGGCCCTAGTTTTTAAAAAACGGTAAATAGAAGGGTGCTGCATTTTCACTTAAACTGACAGCACTTTTCTGAAGATTAATTTTTCACCCTTTGTTTTTAATTCTTTAATTTGGTTCAGGGTGCTTGCCGAAGAACTGGAAATGCTCAGCTGTTGCTCTGATTCAGATCCGGGTTTGTAGATCCAGAGCGAGAATTCCAGTAGAAAATGCCTTCTTTTTGCAGTCAAAACCTTGCAGTTCCCACGGTTTCTACGCGTGGGATGTTTGGGGCTCCTTTCTGCTTCCTGTAGCAGCCTGTCCGTTGCTCCTGGGGCGCATTTGGCTGCTAGCATGGGAGGTGTTTTTTTCAGTACACACTTTGCTGCAGCCCACTTGGTGTGTCCTGTGTGTTTAGCTTGACTTAGGAAGAGGCTTCACAGCAAGGTTTGTGGGGATTTGCTGTCTTGGCCTGTGACATATTTCACGTTCACAGAGGCTCTCCATTTCCGACATCGCAGCATAGTATATATATATAGTATATATATACAGCATAGTATAACAGAAATGCTGTTGCTACTGCTTATAGAAAGTACAGGGATATTAGCAAAGCTTCTGTAATGAAAGAAGGCATTTATTAAAAATGAGTTACTGCTAAAGATGAGAGCTGTTTATAAATAAATTATCTCTGCTCATAAGACTGACTCCACTAAATAAAATGTATGTACTAGGCAATACACAAGGAACCTGTATGTCCTTTGCTTCCAGGAAGCATATGGGAGCATTTTTTTAAAGTAGTTGTGCCCAGCATTCCTGTTTTCTGAATTAGTCATGACTTTAGCTCAGTGCTGTGGTTTCACGTTGGCTTTTGGGGATCTAGCCCTGATGTGTGAGCGGAGCGGGGGAGAAGGCTCTGGAAAAAGCCCTGTGGGAGCCGCGGCTGCCGGTGGTGCTCTGCTCTGGGCCTGCTGCTGAAGGGCATCTGTGGGACCCCCACTGGCGCTGCAGGTCCCAGCGCTGGGGGCAGGACGGGCTGGCCAGGGCCCCTGGCTGTGGCGTTGCCCTACGGAGTGGTGCCGGCGCCCAGGCGTGACGGGAAGGACGTTGTAGAGCCGAGTCCCGAGCAGCTCGTGCATCCTGGGACGTTCCCGGCCGACCCCCCATGGCTCCCATCAGAGCGAGGACAGAGCGGGCTCCTTCCAGCTGTGGCTGAGGCCGGGAAGAATCTTCTGGCTTTAGAAATAATACAGTGACTAATTGCGTTGGATGTTTCAGCGCTGCCTGCTCTCCTGGAGCCACCTGGGAGGAGCAGGGGGCATGCTTCAGACGTGTCCTTTGTGCTCGGGACTTCCGAAGAGGCTGGTTTGCAGAAACACCAGAGAAGCACAAATAAATCACTCTGCAAAGTGTGAAGGATGATCTAAGGAATGATCTTCTTGTGAAGGATTGATCTAAAGCTGGATCAAAGAGAAAAGAAAAAACTTCATAGCTGTGTCACACTGCTAAGATAAACTGTTAGGTATTTATTCCTCATGCGATCTATGCTTTGGGAAAACACATGTTATTAAAAAGTGAAGGGTTGTATCTGGTAGATCTGCATTGTAGATCCAAGTGCTTCCTGGTTGCCTCATATCATGTGAATTCCTCATTCTTGCTTCCCCTATTGCGGATGGTGTTTCAGGCCTCTGGCAGGTCAAGGTTAGTGCTCTCTAAAACATTTTGAAAGGCATGGTAACATTTAGAGGAAGTTTGAGAATAATTTGGTGAGTTTCAAAGAAAATTCAGAAATGATATAATCCCCAGAAGCAGTGGAAATGGAGCAAAATTAATTCCCCAAAGCCGTTTTTAAAAGTCTTGTCTGATGAGGGCTGATTTCCATTCCAGATGTGCCCCGTTTCCAGCTGCAAGCCGAACAGTAGCTGCCAGCATTTTTAACCTCATCAAATGCAGGTATGGTAATGCTCCCACTTAAGGATAAGATGAAAATCCCCTTAGCCTACTGCTGAAAGTCTTGGGAATTGCACTTTGATTGCCTATATATATAGTTTTTTTTTTTTTTTTTTTTTTCATGGAGAAGATGGGAAGGGACCCATAATGCCCTCCTCTGGTGTTTGCTTTTAATAATACTTCTTCTGTGTTACCCTATTCTTCCTCAAACATGAAGGGACTTTGAGTTTTTAATAAATGAATTTCAAAGCAACTTCTAGGACATTAAAGTGGTGCTTAGGGTTTAAGATCCCATATTGAGGGGCTTTGCGAGCAGCGAGCGCTGAAGGTGCACGCGAAGGATCTTTGTTTCTGCAAACTGCAGACCTGTTTAGACTTGGCAGTGAAACACCAGAGAGCAATTTTCCTGACATATTTTCGCATCCTTTGTGAGCTGGATATAAAAATAGATTAGCTTTGGAGTATTTTGATGCAATAAAATTCAGTAAGGCAACGCAGATGCAGTTCCTTTACAAATCTACTCTCTACTAAATGAAATAAATTCCTGCTCCATTATTTCCTATTTACCTTTCATCTGCATAAATTCCAGTTTGAGATATGAACCACCGCAGTCCATCGTGTGTGAATTTATTTAGAAAGGGTTTAAAGCTGTGTGTGCTGAGATACTGCAGCAGCCGCAGCCATGGCAGGAGCCGGCGTTGTTCCTCCCGCTGGGAGGTGGCCGTGGCCACGGGAAGGGGCAGATGCTCCTGGTCAGGCACAAGCCCTCATGTCTCCTGCTCTGTCCAGGAATGCAGGAGTTCACCCAGGCGTCTCTTCCTTCGTGATGTTGTGCCACACATGTCATTATAGTGATTTTCAATTCCCCTAACAGCTCCCAATTTTATGGAGGCTGCACGGGACAAAGCAGTAGCGGTTAAGCCAGAGGGTCACATGCTTCAATGAACACCATTGCCATTGCTTCCTTCAGGCAGTTAACTTGTATTCCCAGAGCAATTTTTAGGGAAAAAAGGCCAATGCAGTGAGAGGTGACCAGAATGTGGCAAACTAGAAGTCGTGGAGGGGGAGCTGCGGCGTGGAAGCCTTCTCCGAACGCCGTTTTCCGTAGGAATGCAGCTGGGACCATGCCAGGATTGCTCGGGAGCCTTTAACCTACAAGGTTTAAGCAGCCTGTATGGACAAGCAGCTTTGTCTTTTCCATGGCATGTCTTGCCCTGTCTGTTGTTTGTTGGTGAGGTTTTGGGAAGAGGAAGGAGGGTTAAGTTTCCAAGAGGATCCCTGAGTCCTTCTCCGACCGTGTCCTCTCGCACCAACCCACATGCAGCTGCTTCCCTTCCTTCTGCAGCCCCAAACCCTGGGCACAGAGAGCACTCAGTTAGAAGTGCTAATGTTTGAAAGTGTCGATATTCCAGTTTTCCTGAGGTCACTTGAGGAAGTTTTCAGAAGAGTTGTTATCTGAGAGATTTTCCCAAATAAAATACAGTTAAATGTTTATTATTGTTATGTCTGCACATATATATATGTAGGTATAGTAGAGTGTGTAGTTACCTTAGTGTAGGTTATTAAAAAGTGTTGTTTTTCTGTTTCTATCTTTAGCCTTTCATATATTATAAATCTAAATTCAGTGTTTTTAATTCTAGAATGCAGTCTGGTGTCGCTGTTATGGGGATGTGATAATCTGTCTAAAGATGAATCCATCCAGTTTGTGTGAAACTTCTTGAGTGTCTGTGGGAAGTAACCTACCTGGAAGCGATGCTGAGCTGGGACGGCACGAGAGCGGCAGGAGAATGGGCGTGCTGGGGGCACCCGCTGCGGTGCTGGGATGAGCACTGATCTGGTTCTCTGCAGCAGTCCTGGCGTTCGGTGGTTTACGCAGCGGCAGTGTTGCTGGTTTCCCACGCACTTTTGCAGAGGGTCTTGCTGCAAATGGGAGAATCCATCACTTTGAGTCATCTCCTTTTTGAGGCGGTCCTCTCTAGTGTGCATTATTGTTAAAGTATGGGTGAGTTTTTCAGATGTTTTGGTGCTGCTTTGCACTGTGAGCTTGAACAGTGTCCCAGGAGCTGTGCAGGAGCAGCCAGAGCTCCCTGTCCTGAGCTCTCTGCCGAGCATGGCTTTCTGATTCTGGAGTTTATTTTTCTAAAGCTATGAAACGATAGAGAGATTTGTTCTAGAATGGTGTTTAATATTTTATATGCAGGTACAAAGTGATTTCTTTGATCATTATTTTGTTGAAGGCGCAGAAGGGAATGTCAGTCCTAATATAAATGTTGAAAGTTATAAATTACAATTCCCATATTTTCAGAAGGCTAAAAATCTAATTCACTGTGCAAGCTGAGGTTACATAGAGCAGTCATACAAGTCAATATTGTAAGTCTTTGCTCTCATTGTTTTATTGTTGTTTGTACTAACATAAAGCAATAAAAGTAATGACTAAATAATCATGAAAATCTCTCAAGTCATATAAACTATGTATTCTACACAGCTCTAGGTGTTTCCAAATGCATCATATCAAAAAGCAGTGAATAACAAGTAGTATATAATATTTATTCCCATATTTTGCTCCAGGTGTTTTGCTTTCTTTTGCATGCAATCTTTGGTGTGTGATTGCCCCACTGCGAGTACCAGGATGATTCCAAAAGGGCTGCAGTCACAGAGCAGCCCCTAGCACTCCCGCAGCGCGCGCATCACCGAGGGGAAAGGCAGTAACGGGTGGAAGCCTTGTGCCGCTTCCATCCTGCTGATTGTGGGCAAGTGTTTTCCTGACTGGGGTTTTCTTGATTTGAAGCAATAGAGGATTTCAGCACAGGCTCTGTGACTCTGGGGAGCGGGGCAGGATGAGCCTGGCTCCCCATGCACTTGGCATTAATAAGCTTCCAGGGCTCCTTATTCATCTGCCCCTCACCAGTTCCACATCAGCTGCTTTTTACCATTTGGTTCTTGTGTGACCATCTCTTGTGGTGGAAAAACTACCTGATGGTGTGTCTAAGAAAAAAAGAACATAGTACAGCATGAAACCTTTCTTGAACTTCTGCTCAGAAATTTTATTGGTCTGTAGGATGCTCTTTATTGGTCTTTAAGGTGAGCTCAGCCTATAGCTCTCCAATGATGCGCTGTTTTTTTCCTAAAAGCCAAAGTGACTGGAACCATCTGAAGGCCTGAGAGAGCTGTTGAGGTCATAATTTGTCTTGATTCCTGCCTGCAGAAGTGATCCAGAAACTTGTGCAGAAACTTGCTTGATCACTAGAACATTAATAACGAAACCAAGACATGTCTAAAGGTCTCGGCGCAGCACGTGGTGTGCTGGTGTCGGAACTGTGGCTGTGAGCGCCCGTGGTGGCACCCGGAGACAACTGCTTGCCCAAAGCCACCTTCCGCCTGCAAGGGAAAAGAGTTGAACCTGTTGCAATTTAATTAGTTCAATTAGTTGTTGCAGTTTAATGCTATAATATGGACAAAGTAGCAGCACTTAGAATTTCTGCGGAGACCAAGTGACCCTGATTGAACGAAGTGAATGGATGCAGTAGCCTGATGCGCAGAACCTCCTCAGCAGATCTCCGGCACTTTGTGATGGCCTGGAGGCGCCAGGCACAGGAGATGGGCAGAGGAGCCGGGGGAAGCGGGAATCAGAGCGACCTCCCTGGTGAGACTGCAGGAAGCGGGGTGGCCTCCCCTTGCTGCCTTAGTTTGGGTTGCTGTGAGAATTTAGGGTGGCCATCCAGGAGTTACGGTGCTCCCAGATCTTATGGGCAGCTTTGTGATCGTTTGGGTTGCTCTATAGCCAAACGTGGGCTACCTGGCTTCTTCACTAATGTCCCTAGCTCTGATGTCACCCCCAGCTCCTTTGGGTACTGCACACCTTGTAGAGAATCAGGAATGAGGGGTTAAAAGTCTCTGCTTCTGCCAGGTATTACATAAGAGTAAACAGTCCCTTCCTTAATATGCCATCTGCACTCTAAAATAGTGTTAAGCTGTAAGGAAGGGCAGGCCCTGTTCCTGTTTTGTCATGTCACTGCTGGTGAACAGGTTGGACCTTTTCTGCTATAATGGTTTGTAGTAGTTCCATTGCAGTTTCCAGAACTACATGTCTTATATTTATAATTAAAATCCCTGTTGTGAAATATAGAACAAGCAGAACCTATCCCAGCTTTATTTGTACTCTAAAATTTGATGTTAAACTCTGGGAAAGAGCACTGTGTGGTTTGAGAGGTCTTGGGCTTCGTGCTTTGCTTGGAGCTTTTCAGCTTGCCCATCGTGGTTGGCTGTCAGTGCTGGTCTGACACTGTTGTTCTCCTGTGGACAGGTAGGTTTTAAAGCAACCTTATACTGCGGCGTGGAGAACAGGTAGTGCGGAGCATTGGTTTGGGTCCTGCGGAGGCCATGCTCCTGCGGATACCTCCAGTGGCAGTTTCTGTGCAAGCCGTACCGCAGGAAGGGGCCTTCTCCCCATTTTCCTCTGTTTGAATCTTGTATTTTGAAAGCTTTGATCACACTTGTACTTTATGTATTTTCTCTTAATGCCAGCAAGGCAGAAGAACAGGTTAAAGAGAGTTTTGTTACAATGGGTTGTGGTTAAGGAAGGAAGAAACAGTATGGAGCATCTGACCTTTCTTTAGGGACCGCCTCTCTGAAGAGTTAAGTTTATTGACCAGGAGGAGCCAAGGGCTTCCCCTACAGAAATTCAGCATTTGCTGGATGCTCTGATTTTTGGACTAATACATGCAGAAAATGTTTTCTGTATGTGGGTGAGAATTGGAGGTGTAAGTGCAAAAGTCACCTATTTAGGAATATTTTAGTGAAGCTTCAGCTTTGTAATCTTACAAAGAAGATGCATTACAAACATATATGTAATTTTTCTTACTCCTCCTACAGTATATGTGGCTGCTGTGTGCACTCCTCTGCTGAATGTGTGCTTAATAAGTGCTTGCCTGTCCAGTCTGGAAGAGCGTGGCTGAATTAGGACAGCAGTGATGACACCAGAGTCAGAAAATGAAAAAACAATGAAATAGCAGAAAAGTGGAAAGTACTTTAAGTCATAATGGTTAAGAATATGTATTAAATGTGCTAACATAAAGTGATTTATGTTCGTAGGTTGGTACAGGTATTTATGTATTTTTGAAATATGTCAAAGATCTGGTATGAGTACTTTGAATGAAGCAAATAACTTCAATTAGCTTTCACAAAATGAGCGGTGTCGGCTCTCTGCTACTCCTTTTGTCCGGAAAATGTTGAAAATAAGGCATAGATAGAATGACTCTCCTCTCCCTTCCAGTGGATGGGCAAACCAGGCTGGAGTTCTGCACGTTAATGTTTTTTCTTTGTTTTTGAGAAATGGCTGCAGATGAGAGTCATTTCAGACAACTAGGGATTTGTCACATTTAACAGACTTACTGAACTACATGGTTACTGCTTTGTATGGTATATATTAATTGCACTTTTTTGTATGCGACTAAGAATTTTCTCTTCAGGCTACCTGGGGATGTTTAGATTGAGGCTGTTCAGTACTGATGTCTTGGTGTCCTCCAAACAGGCACAGTGGTGCACAACCCCCTGCAGTTTTTGCAATGTGTGCAGAATTCCCACTGCCTCTTAGGATTTTAATTGGGGAGCCTCAAGAGATGAATAATCCATTGCGATATATCCTCTTTGGCAGGTCTAGAGTCCATTTTCCTCCAGATGCTGCCTTTGTAGATGTTCTTCAAGATGGACTTTCTTTCTTTCTTTCTTTGCCCTCGGGCAGGTGTAAGACAAAGGTGTACGCTGACGACCTGCCCAACACAAGCGTGGTGATTGTGTTCCACAATGAAGCCTGGAGCACTCTGCTTCGCACCATTTACAGTGTCATCAACCGGTCCCCGCATCGGCTGCTCGCTGAGATCATCCTGGTGGACGACGCCAGCGAGCGAGGTGCGTGCTCGCCCGGCTGGACCCCACACGGGCTACGTATGGGGACTACTTGTGACAACAGGAGGGAGCCACTGACCTTGCTTGGAAATTGAACCACAGTCTGAAAATGGAATTGATGAAATAAAGAAACAGATTTGCCTGGAATAGCCAGGTGTTTCTGATACCATGTTTTTTAATGGCAAATACAGCATATTTGCAGTTACTCAATTGATTAAAAAAAAAATCCAGTAGTCTCATCCTGTGTGCTGAATTGGAATTAGTTTTGTATTTCTTCTTACGAAATTGCAGATTTTGGTAAATTACAAAAAAAAAAAAAAAAAAAAAAAGCTTGGAAGAGGACAGGAAAGTCTCCGCAGTGCTTCATAAGGCGCTGAGTGAATGCTTTTCCAAATGGAGATCCACTTTGCGCGCACCACAGCACTCACACACCGCAGGGTCGGGCCCTTCTCTCCGCAGTCCTCCCTTATAGAGAGGGTGCAGGTTAAGCCATCTATGATCTGCCCATATAGCAGGAGTGTGCTTCTAATTACCCTCCTGCATTTCCATGCTTTCCAAGCATAGAATTGGGAATCTTAAGTGCTCAGTGAAATTTGTCAGAAACAGCCATATTTGCAGTTAGCCATTAACAAATTAGCAGGAGTGTAATCATTTTGTACTGAGTGTTGGTGGCTGGTTTATTTTTGGGAACTGGTGATGCGTTGTTCAGAGTCTGTGTTTCTGACATTGCCATGCAGTACCCAGGCACGTGCCTGCGGGCGACGGCTCCACGTGGCTGCGCAGGCAGAGCTGTCCTGCAGCCCCCATGTCTCCGAGCTCAGGGTCACGTCCTCATCTGGTTCTTGTGTTGGGCTTCAACCTTTAGGTTGCCAGTGTTACACTGCTGGGGTTTGCAGGAGTGATCTACGGAGCGACTAGCATGATGCATAAACCACGTTGTTATATTTGGAAACCTCCTTAACTGCTCGATGTAAGTGTTTTTCTTCTGTTTTCCTGATTTCCTGATTATCTTTGGCAGATTTTCTGAAGGCCTCGTTAGAGAACTACGTGAAAAACATGGACGTGCCGATAAAAATAATCAGAATGGAGCAGAGGTCAGGGCTGATCCGCGCCCGGCTCCGAGGTGCTGCAGCCTCCCGGGGCCAGGTCATCACCTTCCTGGACGCGCACTGCGAGTGCACGGCGGGCTGGCTGGAGCCACTGCTCGCCAGGATCAGGGAGGACCGGTGAGGATACAGGCCCATTGGCTCCTGGCTGCAGCAGGAAAAGCGTTGCCAGCAGGGCGAGGGAGGGGATCCTGCCCCTCTGCTCAGCCCTGGGGAGGCACTTGGAGTGTTGGGGGCAGTTCTGGGTTCCCCAGGACAAGAGGGACGTGGAGCTTCTAGAGAGGGGCCAGTACAGAGCGACCAAGATGATGAAGGGACTGGAGCATCTATCGTGTGAGGAGAGACTGAGCGAGCAGGGCCTGTTTAGCCTGGAGAAGAGAAGGCTGAGAGGAGATCTGATCAACATGTTTAAGTATCTGAGGGGTGAATGTAAAGCGGATGGGGCCAGGCTCTTCTCTGTGGTGGCTGGTGACAGGATGAAGGGTAACGGGTGTAAATTGAAATATAGGAAGTTTAATCTCCATGTGAGGAAGAACTTTCCTGTGAGGATGCCAGAGCCCGGGAACAGGTTGCCCAGAGAGGCTGTGGAGGTTCCTTCTCTGGAGAGCTTCAAACCTGCCTGGATGCTGCCCTTTGTCCCGTGCTCTGGATGTCCCTGATGGAGCAAGGGTTGGACTAGATGATCTCTAGAGGTCCCTTCCAACATCAGCTGTTCCGGGATTCTGTGATGAGGCGGTGCCACAGGGAGGCCTGTGCCTCGCCCTGTGAGGCCGCCCCGTGAGGCTGCCCTGTGCTGCGGGCACCCTCTCAGCCGGGAGCGTCCGCCTGCCCCATCGATGGGGAATGGGTGGCACGTCCTTGTGGAGACACCCCCATCCGTGGCTACAGCGCAGCCGCAGTTGTGGGAGCGAGGAGAGGTGCTAGCAGCCTACAGCTCTTGGGAAAGCAGTGAAGAGTTGCATAATCTCAGAACGGCTGAGGTTGGAAGGGATCTCTAGAGATCACCTAGTCCAAGTCAAGGCTCCCAAAAGCTAGTGACAACGGGGATAAGGGATAAGGGAATCCTGCATGGCCTCCCTCTTTTTTTTTTTTTTTTTTTTAATTTTGCAGTGAAGCCAGACAGGAAAAGAATGTGATATTTAGTGTATTACATGGATTCTTTTTTTGTTGTTGTTTTGTTTTCATAAGCACTGATCTTTTCTTACAGGAAAACTGTTGTGTGCCCAATCATCGACGTGATCAGTGATGACACGTTTGAATACATGGCTGGGTCCGACATGACTTATGGAGGGTTTAACTGGAAACTAAACTTTCGCTGGTATCCAGTTCCCCAGAGAGAGATGGACAGGAGGAAAGGAGACCGGACCTTGCCTGTGAGGTAAGGAGAACGAATCGAGAATACCGTGGTAGTTGACCCTTAGCTCCTAGTTCAAGCAGATAATAACACTTATTAATTAAGGTTGTGCTATAATATCAAAGAATATGTGTCCGGTAGCTGTGGTACAACCTTCAGTGTACAGAAGGCCAAAGTCTGACCTACCCTTAATGCTGCAATTGAGATATCAGAGCTGAGCAAACTCATCTCCGTTTTCTTCGGACTGTTCATAGGAGTAAGATATTATCTGCTCTGTGAATATTTGATTTCCTTTCATGTTCATTTTTTGCAAGTAACTTGTTGAACTTAACCTTCCAGACAATATGGTTTTTTTTGAAATTTAAAGCACGTATTAGAATGTATCTCTGAAGTGCTTATCTTTGAACACTTTACCGAAGTATTTTCTAGTGACACTTTACATGCGTTGAAATGTACACTTCTATTGCCTAGAAAATAAAATTGGTGACAGTACGTGCCCAGTCAAAGTTGATCTCACAGTATGCCCTGAATTCCTGTGATCATTCCTGAACTGCCACTTAACTGCTCAAATCAAAGACTGTAACAGAATCCGCAGAAAAATTTTAAATGAAATTGAAATGGAATAAATTACTCACAATGGGTTATTTGCTCAGCTCTGATAGCTTCTGTGGTCTTCATGAAAACTGAAAGAAGCTTTCACAAGTGGATGTGATGGTTTCAAATCTGTCTAAGAGACATAATGAAGTTGAAAAATTCCAGTCCTGCACACCCCATGATTGTATGCAACAGGCAGACAGAGAGAGAGAGCCAACTCTCATGACAGCAGCGCACAGCAAAGCTTTAAGGAAAAATTACACATAAGACAGGGCATTGAGCAAAGAGAAGCTTTTCGTAATTACTTTTGCTAGAAATGGCAAAATAATTGTCTTTTTATGTCCTTCGAAGTCTGGAGTTGAGGAAGACTTGAGATTTTTTTTTAGATTTCTTTCTCGGGAAGCTGTCTCGGGCACCCCCTAAGCTCCTGGCGTGGAGGGAAGCACCGTGCCTCTGCGGCAGGTGTTACTCGGAGCCCAGGGGTTAGCTGGGTTTGCAGGGCTGGAAAGGGCTCCTCTCTTGTGCCACGTAAATCCGCAGGCGTATGGAGTCTCCAGAGGGAGGCACTTAAAAGTACTTAAAAGTACTTTTGGTACTTAAAAGTAATCCTGAATTGTTCTTGTAACAGGGAAAATTAAACAACAACTCTTTGGCAACAGTGGCAGCTGGTGGAGATGCTGAGTGGGCTATAATGTCCCTGCTATAGGAAACAGCATCTCATACCTCATCACTGGTGATGCTCTCCGCATCGCTGGTGTTCCCACATGCCTGGGGAAAGCAGCCCAAGGGATTACGGCGGTGCAGCAGCTTTGAGCTGTCAGAGGCAACACAGCAAATTCTATGAGGAAAAAAAGAGAAAAGGTGCAATATCTCAGTCAAGTTCAGATCACTTTGTGGCAGCTATTGCCACCCAAATACTCAAAAAATAGAGGGATAAAACTAAACAAAAGTCTAATCCATACAAAAAACCTGCAAACATGAGACCATTTTTTTTCCTTTTCTTGTAATTTTACTCTTTCTGTCACATCATTTCAGGCTCAAGCAGGTTGAGTTTGTGCTTATTCATTTTTTTTTCCTTTGTAGTCAATGCAATAATTGTATCAAGATGATATTACTTTTTTGTCTATGTAAATATGTGGTATAACCACTGCACTGCAATTCTGCTCTTTGATGCACTAAAAGTCCAAGCCTTTGGAAGAAGCATTTACTAAAAAATATTTGCCTTCCATAAAAATTGATAAATTCCCGCATTACTTTTTATGCTTAATGTCATAATGTATGCAGTTTCCAAATATGATTTTTATTTAAATTTATATTATTGCATGTATTTCATATAAAAAATAGATCAAGATAACCCCTAGCTCACATTAGTCAGTATGAGCAGAGTTCGGCCATGACCTACCCTGTGACTCTTAACCTCAACAAAAAGTTGAATACTGAACATGCTCTATTTTTAAAAGATGCCTGATTCTTTCTAGTTAGTAGATATAAAAATTGCTTGTTTGCCTAGCATTAAAGTTAAGTTTGTATGTTAGGGATTCAAGTCAATGAAATAACCACCTTTGCTGCAAGGTTTAAAATTAATGGGAAGAGGTTAATAAGTTCTGTGATGGTCCTGAAGCCATTAGCTAGTTGTCACGCAGTGTAGCTGTAAACCTTCCTTGCTGACATCCACTGCAGGTGGTTAGAGGCTTTTATCCCATTCCTAGCAGAGGGAAGGTGGGAATGTGCATGGGCCCCTGTACTAGGGACCTGTAGCCTGTGGCCAGGAGCCGCTGGGGAGCGGGGAGAAGCTTCCTCTGGGGCTTTGCTCACCACGGATTTGGTGGGAAGGAGGTATACAGGGGAGTGCAGCTCTCAGGCTCTTTTTAGGCTTTGCCTGCCGCAGCAGGGCACTGGGAGTGCTGCCCGCAGCCAGCAGACGTCTGGCCTCCCTGCAGCTACTGAGGTTCTGTGCGGGGCATATTGCACAGCACAGCTCTGTGTATTCCCATATTTGCCAGGCATTTTTATAACAATTTATATAAACACAGGGCACAGCAGACTGATACTCACAAACACTTGGTAAAAATATTTTCTTTCTGAAAATCTATTCTCAAGCGTCAGTTAGTTACAGTGAGGAGAAATACAAGATCAAAGACTGGGACCATGTTTTAGTTCTCTCCTTAATATTATGAGTAATAAAGCTTAGGTTGATTGCAGCTAATACTGCCTGGGTGCTGCAGGGAGGTTTTAGGAGATGCTGCCCAAAGACACTCCTCCTCCAGCACAGGTGAGCAGTGGTTATAGCTCTCCTGGAGGATATGCGAGGGCAGTTTGCTCTAGGTTCTGGGGTTTGGATCCCCGGCCGGGCTGAAGGCACCCAGAATGTTCCTGTCAGGAAGCACTAAAGAGCCTGAAATGAGAGGCCTGGTGATTTATCATGGAAACACTGGCGAAAATGGAGACAATAAACTGCCAGCAAGGGCCAGGCATGTCATACATGGGGGTGCGTTTCCTCCTCTGGCATGTTCGCTGAGTGCAGCTTAAGTAGGCGGTTGTAGCAAGAGGACACATGCTTGGAACTGGGAATCTGTGGGGCGCTGGGACATGGGCACTGCATCCACGCAGGAAGGAGGTACCGAGCAGCCAGGTGGCTCTGGGCCCTCACGCAGGGAGGGGACAGGAGACCTGCCCGGCACTCCCCGTGCAGCCCATGCACAACCCACTGAGCCCCTGCGTGGAGCCGCATCCGGAGTTGGCTCCTTGCTGACATTCTGCTCCTTTTGCCGGTCCCGGAGTGAGTATCCTTCTGGCTGTCAGTGATTTCCAAAATGCAAAGCAGGAATTATCTCCAAAGCAAAATTAAAGTTAGGTTTGGATGGGGATTATTACTTCCGTTGCTAATATGACTCCAAGGGGGCCAGGCATAAAGCTGGGGGAAATAAGGAAGCAATCCTTGCTCTTTCTGATACTAATATTTCATCTGTTTTCGCAGTCAGATCTATGCAGAACTGTTTTTGTAACACATTAAATTTCCCTAGCAGAGGCCAGTGATGGCTACTGCTTTTTGCACTAGTTAAGAACACACTGGTATGCAGCAAGATGTGTTTGGCAGCCAGCAAGGCAGGGTTTCCCAGGTCCCAGTGGCTTTTTAGGAGAGCAACGTTTGCTTTTCATGAGTGCCAGGTGCAGGCATTTCCAGAGAACTTGACCCCGATGCAGGTTTGGGGAGGTCACTGAGAAATGGAGCAGTGCAGCAGCGCTTACAGCCCAGGAGCGAGCAGTGCCCAGGCTAACGCGCAAGTGCAGGATCCAGGTGGGAGCGCAGCCTAGGAGCGGGCAGTGCCCAGACTAATGCACAAGTGCAGGATGTGAGGTGGTCAGGTAGCCTGGTGGCAGAGGGTCCCGCAGGCAGTCCAGGCCCCTCACTTACAGTACCTTTCCGTGCTTGTGAAGCACAGCAGCTGACTGATAAATAGTGCCAACCACACGTTTTGTTAAATGGCTTTTCCCAAAGCACACGGGAGTTGTTGCTGGCTTGCTTTCCTGGAGTGCGCTGCGGGCAGTGTGTGCACTGCAGCTTGCCCGAGGCTGCCTGCATGCGTGCTGCGCTCCCAGGGGCACAGGGCTCGCTTGTGCTCCTCACTGGCGCAGGCAGCAGAGGCCCTTGGCTCCTCTACGTAGGGTGTCACGAGTGGAGGACAGATCTTGCTATCAGATAACAAGCATTCGTAGCAACCTTCCCAAGCAGTCCGCTGAATGAAAGCAATCCGCAGCACGAGCAGGCTGGTTTGGGCGCTGCGCAGCCTTCTTCCGGCAGCAGCTCCTTGCGTGTGTGCGTGCATGGGGCTCGCACGCCTGCAGAGAGCCTAGCAGTGCCCGGTGGAAGGGAGGGAGGTGCAAGGGGAGCAGGGCAGGTGGGAGCACTGGAGCATCCCTGCATGGGGACAGCAGCTCCAGGGGGCCATGAGTCCTTCGCAGTCACTACCACACCGGTGACTACCTCAGTGCTGACTCAACCAGGGCAGGGGGCCTGGTGCTGTTGTGTGGGGAGGCGTTGCGTTCTGCCCGTGTTTGCCTGCTGTCAGGAATTCCAATCCCGCTCGGCGAGCTGCTGCCTGGTAATTGTGTGCACGTTCAGTCCCCCCGGCAGGGAGAGCGGTGGCGCGAGGCCCTCGGCGCAAGGCCCTTCGCCCTGGACGCATGAGGCCGCAACAGCGCCGCTGGGTCTGGCCGTCCCCGCGGGAGCGCTGCCGCCGGCCTGCGCGGAGGGACGGGTACCGCAGCATCGCGTAACGCCGCCGCAGCGTCTGTCTAAAGGTATTCTTCCTTTTCCCTTCTTTGCCTCTGTTTTTTTTTCTGTTTGTTTTCAACTAGGACCCCTACTATGGCTGGTGGCCTATTTTCTATTGACAGAAACTACTTTGAAGAGATAGGAACTTACGATGCAGGAATGGATATCTGGGGTGGCGAGAATCTTGAAATGTCTTTTAGGGTAATGGCTGTTTTCCTTCATTTTCTGTCAACCAACACAGTTATGCTGTAACACAGTTGTGCCTACGTTTTACACAGAGCCCTTTCTTTTTAGCTAACACGCAAGTTGTGGCTTAATTCAAATTCTCAGGGTGCTCAGGGATGCCTCCCTGTAGCATTTTGGTCACTTTTTATTGCATGAAAAAATCATTTCTGTTTGGAATCTTTACACTGCATTTTGATATAATATATATTTTAGCAATTTCTCTTTGCATAAAAAGAAGGCTTACCCTGAGAGTTAGGGTTTGTTCTAACAAATGCTAACTGACATAAGTAAAGTATAAATGTGTATAGTATAAACGATCCAAAATTGTGTTTTAAAAGAAGCTTTCAAAATTATGTCATCACGAATTTGCAAGTTCTGCCTGGAATTGTTATTCTTTTTCATGTACGAGAGTCAGGCTCTCTGAGGAATTGTGCATCCTGCAGAAAAGTACCGCTATTTCTATCAGTGAGAGGTATTTTCCTATGCCAAGAATGAAGCCTCTTTGAGGGAAAGGAATTTATTCATTAAATGTCATTTGGTCACAAATTGAAATTGGAAAAATGAGTTTAACCCTGATTATTACAAAGGCTGTTGAAAATGACATTAAACAGCTCTGAAGTATCACAGTTTTTGCATATTAAGTAAGTACACAAAATAAAACTTGGTATACCTATCTCATTCCTATACAACCTTATGGTTATATCCTTCTTTTCTTCTTTTTTTTTTTCTCTTTTGTTTTCAGGGTTGGGGTTGGTGACCTATTTTCTGTTGACAAAAACTACTTTGAAGATGTCAAGCAGATATTTCTAGAGGAAATCATCTGAGAATTTGGAAGGATTTTCATGCCAATTTGTGTAAACTATGCATCATCCACCTTCCAGAAAAGCAGAAGGGTAGAGATACCTTTCCTGAGTGCTAAAGTTTTAAAGCAGTGGACTTCCGTATTTATAGGTGTATAGACATTAAAAGTATGCACTGAATGTATATAGGCCCCCAAGGGGAGCCTATTTCTGGCTTAAACCCGTTGACGTCAGGTTTTTGCACCTTCAACAGTGATCCATGTGCTGGAGTGGGAGGGGACGGCGGTGCAGTGCGTCTCCAGAGCTGCACGTCCCACAGGGTTAGGTCTGCCTGGGGGGGCTGCTGCCTGCTGCGGGCTCCCGAGGAGGGTCGGTGAGTGCTGGTAAGTGCAGGCAGTGCCACCGAGGTGCCTGCAATGCCTCAGGAGAGAATCGCAGGGCAGAGGTGGGTGCTGCTCACAAGGGGCCTTTGCAGAACCTGCCCGGGTCGTTCCTTTGGAAAGGTCCTGTGCTTGTTGCTGGAGAGGCCAATGTGTGTAATGCTTTATTTTTTTTTTTCCAGGAAAAAATGCTGGGTCTTTGTCATAAGCATTTGATTCTATAAAATCCAACGCTAATACAGGGGGACAGATAAAGAGGGTTTTATTCAGAGCACATAGTGGAGAATATGGAAGCTTTTCCTTTATTGGCTGCTATCAACAGTGGCTGTATTTTTGAAAAATAGATGCAAATATTGATAATTTTCCAGTCAAGCTCTGTAAATGCAGCACAATAAAATAATTTACATTTCCATGCTATTTCTTCGCTCTTGTGCGTAATATATTCTTCATGGCTGGGAGCATTTGGCTTTCTGCTGCCAGCGGCACGTGAGCGCGTACTTAGCTCATGCTAATGGAGTAGCCCAAGTCGGCATGGCCCATGCAGGCTCAAGCTTGAGTATATATCAACGCTGATATATTCTGCAAACCCTTTCTGAGATACTCAGTTACTTAATGGAGGTCTTGGTGGCCAACAGAAGGCTTGGCCATCTCAGCAGGGCTACCATGGGGGACAACACTGCTCAGCTCCTTGGGGGAGGTCTGCCCTTAGCCTGAGGCAGTTCAAGGGACGTTTTCAGCCAGCAGCCACTTGTCACCATGTCTGGGGTTTCCTAGCTCCGTGTTTACTGTGGCTTCTCTGGCCGGTTTCCTGGGGGCTGCTATAATTCATATTGTTTGAGGGAGCGTTGCTGGAGGTCTGATTGGGGTTGCACTGGAGCACTGCCCAGTGCCCAGGTAAGGCAGTGTATGCCCTAGGCAGGCGCACACTTGAGATGGGCATTTCTGTATCACCCTAAAGAGCCCGTCCCAAAAGTGCGAGAAGAGCGGGACGGATAGCAGCAGTGTGGAGCAGCTCTCTGGAGCCCGGCTGGGGTGAGGGGTTAGGCAGCTTAAGAATTCTGTGATGAACAACTTGGACTTCGCATTAGAAAACACCACTTGTGTCTTACTGCAGAAGAGTTTTCCACTGAAGCTTCAGGAAGCTTTACCAGCTTGAAAAGCACGCACCAGACTAATAAGAGGGCCTGGTATCAAGAACAGAAAGAAAATTATGTTTTCAGCGCAAGGAGCTTGCCATGGAAATGGAAGTCATCTGCACTATGCTATTTCTTAGCATTCAGGACCTTAGTATTTAAAGCAAACCAAATGGCAAGTCAAACGTGCCGAGTCGGTCACCAGTTCAGTCCCTCCCGTCACGCCCATAAGGGAGAGGCAGATTTGGTTCAGATTCACATGGGTCCTCGTGAGCCAGTGCAGAGACCCCAGTGCGAGGGAGCCCAGGTCTGCCCAGTGTAGACCCAGCTCACCCACTGCAATGGACCTGAGCTCTTAGGCTTTTATGGTACCCATTTATTTTTCAGTGTTACATATTCATCATTACCTCCTTTTATATCTTACCATATATTTTATCCTTTTCTAAAATGGTGCAGAAGAATTCCATCTATCCGTGGGGTTCAGTCCCCCTGCTGTGTGGTTATTACACACTTGTCAAAAGCTCTGCTGAGGGATTCCCAAAGAAGGAAGCCCAAAGAATTTCTGTCTTAGGTCTTTATAAGCTAAAAGTCATTACATTGGTGGATGTGCTAAGATGAAATCAAAATAAAGCCCCAAATGAATAAAAAGTAAAATTATTTCATAATTTAGTCGTGTATGTTCTAGCAGCATAATTCCTAATCATGAAGGCCCTTGTGTGAAAGGTTTTGTTTCCTTAGCTGACCATCGCTCAAGCAATGATTCTGTCATTCTGTTAATCCATGCATATACTGTTTGCTATTGCTGATGTTGAGCTTTCTTAGAGCTACCGTAACAAAATAACAGTATCATTGTAATAATACTGTGCAAAGTCATGTGATAGTGAAATAATCTAGAGTAGGATATAGGTGACACTTTATATTAAATAGTGCTTGCTTGACTGCTATTAAAATGCAGAAGTTGTTAAGAGTCAAGGCTGCAGCTCTTGGTTTCTAAAGCAGAAGACATGGTAAGTATCAAGGTAACATTATCATCAGAAAAGCAGTGGTATATAAGGGCATCTTTTACAAGCTCCAGAAAATCTACATCAGTTGCTCAGTCTTTAGTCAAGCTAAAGAGCATCAAGGAGTGGTCAAATTCATCTGGCAATTGTCTATGAGCATGCAGTTACCCAGGAAGTTTGCTAGACTATCTCCTTAAATTTAGGAAAACACTGAAACTAATCTTGTTTCAAGAAAACTCCTGTGAGCAGAGTCAGCCATAGCTACCACAGTAGATCTCCTATTACTTGTGGTGTTTTGATACCAGGAGGGCTTTAGCTTTGCTCTTGATCTTGGATTCAGAAAGAGAAAGTGATCCCTGCCTGCCTGTGCTTGCGTCCTCCCAAGGCTTTCCAGGCCTTCCCTGGGAGCAGCCCGCCAGCCCAGAGGGACGGACATTGCACCTGGTGATGGTGCTGCACCTGGAGATGGTAATGGCGCTGCTGTATCCAGCCCCTTCCTTCTGGTATATTAATGCTTCATCCCTTAGCGGCTCTGCTGCTCATGGCTGGGCTCTCCTTGGCCAGCGAGTCTTCTAAGCAAGGGCAGTTGGACAAAAGAAACCCTCGAGATTTCCTGCAGAAGCTCAGTGTTGCCTTAAAGAAAGCGGAGCTGCTGTGCTCAGTAGGTGACATGTGCATCCTGTGCTCAGCGCTGCCTCTGCAGGGATTGCCAAAGAGGCAGAACTCAGTCTCCTGCAGCAGTGGAAACTTCTTTTTTTCTTTTTATTTATTTTTTTTTAATACAAAGTTTGCCTGAAATAGGTGTTTTACAGCAATTTCTGTAAAATTCTTTGCTTTTTAACCATACCAGAAAATTACTTTAGGAGACATTCAAAAGCCTTAAACTTTTTAGAATTCTTCAGGCATTTTTCATCTGCCGTTTAAATCTCTAAGTGCTTTCTCCCCAATCAGAGAGTTCCCAGAGCACTTAGTGTTGTGGAAGGAGCTTGCGTGGGACAGGGCGTTAAATATAATCTGTCAATCAGAAATAAAACTTGTTTTTTAGGAGAACAGACGAAATGAGGCTACAGAAAGCAGCATGTCCTCTATCAGGAGTGTGGTGCTGCTCAGTGCCCTTGTGCAGCTGATGCAGAATACTGTGCAGAATAGGAGGGATGAAGCCTTCCCAAGCACACATAGGACTTTTAGGTTTTTAATAGCAAATTTTTAGCTTGACTTTATGTATTGTCTCAATTTCCAGCTGCAAAATTGTAGGTGCAATAGAGCATTTAAAAATGCCTAAGGAAACATTTCTAGCAATGCTCACATTGATTTACATACCTAGAAAGAACAGCACTGCGTATGTTTGAGCACAGCTGTAGCCAACACTGAACAAGCTGGCAAGGTTGCCGGCACACAGGATTTGTTTTCAGAACCATGTCATGACATTGAAAATGATTCTGTCTGTTTATGAGCAGAATTTTGACTATATAAATCTAATCACCTCCCAAATGTGCAGACTGAAAATCTACCTCTGTTTTTCAATACCTCTGTTTTTCAGTGCTCTTTAGATGTTTGACTATATTGATTGAATTTGAGAGCACAGCTTGCTTGCAAAATGTACTTAGAATAGGTTTGTATACTTAAATTTAAGTCATACATTTTCTCCTTTCTTTGAACTGTTTTTTTATATGTAAAAATTTTCATAGAGGAAATTATTCAAGATACAGCACTTCATTTAATTTCATTATTGAGATCTTTTATGCTGGTATTAGAGTTTTCAGGGCTTTCTTTTTTCCTAAATCTTACTTAGGCATTGCTGGATAACAGCCAAGAAGTTCGACTCGTGTAACTTGGTGATTGCAGGATTCTTTGGGGATTTCTGCTGCAGCTCTTGCCTGTGCTTATCACACGTGAGAACTGTTTAATCCAGTAGCACCATCAGTATGCACACTCGGAAGAAAAAAAGCTACATAAAGGGATATTTATTTTCTAAAATGAAGTACATAAAATTACTCACATACAAAGAAACTGTTTTTGCTGTTTGTATCTCTTCAGCCTAAAATTCTAGTTTTGTTTTAACCTAAGAGTTCAGAATGTAGTGTATTTCGTTTGCAATTGGCTTCAGTTTTGTTTGCCCTAGAGGGAACTTGCCTGGAAATGAAACACCAAGAACAAGGCAATAAGTAGTAAGGCAGGAGTGTTCTTGCCAAAGCTCAACGTTGTAAAGGTTAATTCATGCAGCAGCTGGATAGACAGCTGGGCAGCTGCTGGTGCCTCCCTTGCCCCATGCACCAAATACGGCTGCTTTTCCTCAGCCTGCTGGCTCCAGGTATCCATGGTAACTGCTGGGGATGCGGGATGCAGTGCTCGGGGATGCAGGATACAGTGAGGATGTGGGATGAAGTATTGGGGATGCAGAATGTAGTGGGGGTGCAGCGCACGCAGGAGCAAGGCTGGCAGTGGTGCTGCTGAGCCAAGGAGTAGAAAGCGTGGGGAAAAGTGGGATCAGATTGTGGGGTCCCTTTGCAGTAGGTGTGCTCTCTGCCTGGCTTGGAGTGCACTGGCAAGATTTCCAGCCGACAGGTACTGAATTTTGTGAGAACTGGCTTTGACTTAGTGTTCAGAAAGGATGGAAAGGGGGATTATTGCACCAGTGGGGCAGGCAGGGTAGGGTGTGATCAATGTCTGTACTTAAAAAGGAGCAAGTTGTGTGGGCAAACGGCGGGGTGGTTATCACCCAAGGGATGCTGTGTCTTTAGCACAAGTTTTGAAGGGATTAGTATTTGTAAGCAGAAAGATAAATGGAAAATGGGTTATAATATGGCATGAGTATGCAGAAGGTAAAGAATGAAATGCTGGATCAAAGAGCTCGTTTTCTAGATCAGGGAGATGTGACAGAGCTTCTAAAGCTGTTCCTCACCGGGACATCGCAGTGAGGGACACGCTGGAATCGGCTCCAGAATCAGGAGATGATGAAGATTGGTATGAGCTAGGTGGATGGAAAAAATGGCTTGTGCTGGAGGAGCTGAGTGGCTTCTAGCTCCTCAGCTTCTATCACTGAGTGTCCTTCACAAAAGGTGGGGAATTAGCAGCTATAAGATGCTGGGATGGAAGATCTCAGCAGTGTAGGGAAGTGTCCGAAGCATCTGAGTAATTGGGGGGGTTGAGCCGTGCTCGTGGGGTGCTGGGTCAGCAGAGCAGAAGGAGAGGTCGTAGAGCAAGGAACGAGTGATGGGGGCATCGATGTAGGGCAAGAGCTGGACATGGCTGCAGCAGAGAGGAGCCTGGTTTTAGGAGAAGATTTACATTTTCTGAGCCAAGAGGGGCAGAGAACTACCAGGGTGTGGGGTTTTTGCCCCTCAAGAGGAAACCGGAAGAGCTTTGATTGCTTGATTTAATACTGAGATTTTTAAAATACCTGCTTTTTGTGAATGCATTTAGGTAGGAGGAGGGGACAGCAGGGGAGAAGAGAGGTAATATACCTTCAGTCTTAACAATTATCATGTGGCAGTAACTTCTTTATGAATAATCCGGCATGCAGATTAGAGGTGACAATCTGGGGTGGTTTTCCAGGGAAAGATAACCAGGATAGCCAGAAGCACTCTCATGAAGCATCAATTCATAAATCATTGCTGTGTGTAAAAAATCCAGGCACGCTGGAGAAAAGATAGGATATAATTCCTTGAAAGGATCAAGTAATTTGTTTCCGAAGAATTTTTGCTGGAATACAAAAAAATGCAATGAATGCTAAAAGGAGAAAAGACTGGAATTAAATTTAATAGCAATTTCTGCTGCCTTTGTGACTTACCTGGAGCAGCCTCAGGGTCAGGAGAAGCTACTGATGAACGTTCAGTGTCTGGGTTGAAAGATTGAGGCACGTCTCCTGTGATACCCTTTTCATAGAAAGGTGTCAGGGACAAATTCAGTATTCACTGCACTTGCAGTGAGGAGTGAGCAAATGTATTACTGTGTCAGAGCTGGTCTGTGCCATGAACAGATTCAGTAATCATTTACAGTTGTATGAACTTCTGCAAATAGACACGTTAGCAGTGAGTATTCAAAACTGATTTCTTTTAACATAGAAAGAAAAAAAAGCCCTTTCTCCCACCTGTGTGCCCATTTGTTGGCATTCCCTTGGCAGGCATAACAGCAGATTGTAGCAAGGGCAGACAGAACTGTGCCTTCAAGAGGTGTACAGAGGCGCGCACCTAATCACAAGTGTCTGTGGGCGGAATTCTCTCTGCGTGGGGTGGCTGGCACCAGGGCGGGAGCAGCTGCGGGTGCCTGTGCTGCAGTCCCTGTCGTGGTGCACACCGTGTCCCCATCCCGGTGCACACCGTGTCCTGGGCAGGCGCCAGGACAACGTTTCACCTGCACTGGCTGGTTGTGGCCAATGTGCGAAGTGCAGGGTGCCGAGCACAGGGACGTGCTGGTGCTGGCTTTGCTTATCCCGATGGATAGCATCACTGAGCATGCTAACGAAGTTATATAAAAGGGTTTATCCCTAATTAAATAAAATGTGCATTAAGTTACTATGGCAACTGGTACGTGTGTTCCAAGGAGCTGTATTTAAAGCAGTGCCACAGTTTATGGTACCAGATGGTTTTTCTGCCAGGTTTGTTATTAGGGTGGTGTGCTGTGTGTGCTAGGCCTGCTGCCCACGTGGAAGGAAGACCAGGGAAAGGGTGGGATGAGCCTGAAGGAGGAGTTGGAAGAATGAATCCCAAAGCCGACCATTATCCGGTGGAACAGCAGAGCCCCGGGGGCGTCCCATGGGAGCCCTTCCTTGTCCTCGCCACGCAGACCAAGGCCCGGCTGCCTGGTGCAGCTCCGGGTCGGTGCTCCGGGAGCCTCGGCAGACCCCGAATCTGGGCCCAGCATTGGGTGTCGCTGAGGGTGATTTTCTGCCTGTTGCACCCAAGGGAAGAGCAGGGTGTTGGGTTTCTGCATGGCGTCGCCCAGGCTGCGTGGGGCAGGCAGCTGCCCAGGGCAGTTTCCATTGGTCTGTGCTGGTTGTTTCACTGGTCCCTTCATGGTTTCCATCAGCGCTGCAGGAGCCACTGCAGCATCTGGGGCCTTTCCCTGGGGTCTGCAGCAGCTAATGCTATGTGGGGCGAGCAGAGTATCCACGTGCCTAGACACTTGCCTTAAAATTAATGACATTTGGTATGGATCGCTGGGAGCAAGGGACCTAGCTCTCCTCCCTGGCCTTTCCAGAGGTAGTCCTGGAAAGGGGGATGAAGGCACCATCCCGAGCACAGACAGAGAGGCGCTGGCAGGGCAGCAGGCAGGGCAGGAGCGGGTGTGTATCCTGGCAAGACTGCAGGGATCTAGCAGAACAATCTCATTGGTGCTTCATTAAACAGCAGGATGGCAAAATTTGGGATTATATAATTGCTTATACTAACACAGTTATACTGAAGGCACTGAGCTGACTTGGAGCGGAGTTTTTGACTCCAGTAGTGGTGAGAATCTGCACCTGGGAAAAGTCCTTCAAATTCCCTTCTTTGTGTAAAACCTCTTTTTTTAGTAGACCATGCTACTCACCTGGCATATGAGCCAGCGAGCAAAGATTTTGCATTTGTATTTCACTCCCGTAGCTCTATGATGTTCAAGGTTTCCGTGCTGCTTCCTCTGCATCTATTTCTGTCTGTAACATTAACTCAGGGCTGCGGCACCTTGCTCAGAATGGCTGTAAACATGCTCCTGATTTAAAAAAAATAGTAATAATTAAAAAAAAAGTAAATGCACTTCTCTATTTTTAAATATTATGGATTCCTGTAAGTTTCAAATGCATGGGTAGCACAAGTAAGCATAAGCATAAGTATCACTTGTAACAGTCTGTTACAGGACTACATCTTTCTAAAATTGTGGAGGAAAATGTAGTTGTGTATGTTTATGTTGTAAGGCCATATAGTCAAGTATACTGTTCACACAAGCTTTCATACTCTAATTAGAGCTTGTGAAATTACTTTTATTATCAGCTATTTACTGTTTGCCTTAAGCTTTTGCTTGACATTCCCTGTTGGCTTTTGTCCCGGGGAAACAAATCAGGAGGTATCTGCTACTCAGCTATCAGAGTCCCTCCCGCTCTTATCTGTGCATATCCTCTTTCTGCCCCTCAATGCCTTTCTGCGTGTTTTCATTCCAGATCTGGCAGTGCGGCGGCTCCCTGGAGATTGTGACGTGCTCGCACGTGGGCCACGTGTTCCGCAAGGCGACGCCGTACACCTTCCCTGGCGGCACTGGCCACGTCATCAACAAGAACAACCGCAGACTTGCCGAGGTCTGGATGGATGAGTTTAAAGACTTCTTCTATATAATATCCCCAGGTAATAATTTGTTTTCTGGTCATAATGATACGTAAAGCTATTTAGTCTAAGAAACAGAATCTGGCCAGGTTGTCCCTTCTTTGCTCTGCTGCTTGAAGGTCCCTTCAGAAGATGCTAATGAGCAGGACAGCAGAAATGCTCTGGGTGACAGCCTGAACAGCCAAGGTCTTGTCGGGCAGAGGAATCCCAGTGCCATAGAGCACTTTTCCCAACTTCTTCTATCTTGCCTTTGCTAGGGATCAGTTCCTGAGTGAAAACACTGTGTTTTAAACATCCCACTTTTTCTTCCTTGTCGTGGTTTTCTTTTACGTTTCAGTACAGCACACATAGCGTGTACAAAACTATACATTTGCATGTGATAAAAGAGATGTTATTTCTGCTGTTACAACATTGTTAAGGCTTGTATCGTATTGTGGGCAGATATTTTCATGCAGTAACATAATGCAGCTGTACTAAGATTTGGGACGTTTCAATGTAGAGAAGATTATGTCATCCAAATTAGTGAGGGAAGTGGTGTAGATGCAATAATTTGGGAGTCGGATATCGAGGTTTTAATCGAGCCTGCGCCGCTTCAAGCTGTGCCTCGGAGAGGGATGCACCATCCTGCCCAACTCCGTACGCAACCTCATGCCCACGGCAGTTACCACCGCTCTAGTTTGTATGAAGAGGGAACATGTGAAGTTCCGTAACATCCTACTTTGACTTTTCTTTTCTCTTTTCCTTAAGCATTAGTTTACTTTATGCAACTCTTGAATAATTCTTCTTTGGAATAGTTATAACAATGCTGAAGACTCTGACATGGCGGTGTCCGTTCTTATTTTTGTCATTGAAAATTCATCTGCTCAATAAACAAACTTGGAAGAAATCAGTTTTGATCAAATTTAGTGTTTTAAATGAAATCTTTTTTTTTTTTTTCTGGATAAAAGACAAGAATTAAAGACTTAAACTTGTAGCCATGATCAAAAATATGAGAGTGTTTAACTACGAGCTGGCTCACTGGGGAAGACTATTTTGCATCTGTAGTCAAATAATCTCTTCATTGGTCTTAAAAACAGTCTTTATGATCTAAGTCTTTTTTTCAGTGCATCAGCACCAGTAACTTTATTTTATTTGGCTTGAATAAATGAAAAATAAAGTAAATACCTTTAAAATGGAAAGAGCTTTCTAAAGTATATTTGTAAAAGATGGCGAATCATTGAGCAGTTGTTTTACTAATACTTCAAAATTATGCAGTACATGAAAACTAAATCACTTCCATTTAGAGCCAGAACATACAAAGGCCTCACGTATGAAAGCCCATTATTTTTCATAGCATTTTTGAATTATTATTTAAAATGATTGTGGGAGTTGGTAGACATACATTATGTAAGCTGTTGTCCTCACTTTAGCGTGTGCTTTTGGCTAATCTTCCGTTTTCCACCTGTGTATTTTCTTCCAACTTGAATTCCGTAGCAACAGGACCTGTGAACATCAATTTTCGTGATCACCAGGGATTAAAATCCAGACGCTGTCATTATCTGTGTGTGTTTTGCAGCACAATTTCCCAGTGTTCTTCCTGAGCTCAGCCAGCTGGAAAACCTGCTTGCTGCCACAAGCTATTTTCAGGCTTCGGTTTTCTAGGAGTTGAGGATGTTTTGGTCAATAACCAAACCGCGTGGTGCAGAGTGCCGTGGAATGCAGAACCGAACTGGGCATGGGAGAGGAGAGGAATGCAGAACCGAACTGGGGCTCTCAAGGGGGTAGTTATATCTGCCCAAATCACCAGCAGTTTTTTAGCGTAACTGGTTTGTATTCTCCTGCCAAAGGAAGGGAAAAAATCAAAAAATAAAAGAATAAACTTAATACTGAGAAATGGATGGCTAATGTACGATTTTACGATGTACGATTTACAAGTTAATTTAAAATCAAGGTGAAATGCAATAGAGATCAAACCATGAATACTATTGCATGCAATTATCCACTCTTTAACTCGGTTCTCCTTAGTAAGTTCTCTTTCTGAGCAGTCCCATAATACCAAGTTCCCACTATGTTTTTGTTGAGCTTAGTGCACTTCTATAATTCACCTGAAATTTCTTTTTTTATTTTCTTATGGGTATGAGGCTGCAAATAATCTTAGTTCATGGAGCCCGGTGGGACTGTCACCCGCCCAGACATTCGTATTCTGCCTTGACAGCAGGTTTTCTAGGCTGATTAGGGGTTAGTTGCTTTTTAAAGCATTTAGGTAAGCTGAAGCTCTAAATGTTCCATTCTGGGGACTCTGTAAAATAGAATATATTTTAAATGAGTTACTGGTAAAATGCATTAAGATGCAAGTGACTGGAGTAGTGATCTATATAGCAAAATAATTAAAGATTTTCACTTTCAAGAAGAATGTAAGAGAAAATTGCAGCTATTTGGTTTTCTAAAACATGCCAGCATTTCAGTTAAGAAATCCTTCAAATCTTGACATGTTTTAATTTTCAAATTCCTAAATGCAACACTTCAGGTCCTGGGCTGATTTTTTTTTCTATTTCTTTGCTCTCCTCTTGGCTTCCCTTGCTTTTCTTTTTGTTCTGGGATCTTCTAGGCAGGATCCCTTTGCCTGCGGCAGGATTCCTATAGTAGATCATGTTTTTCCAATACTTTGTTTTCACAGAAATTCTGCTTAGATATTCTGGATTGCAGGAATGAGGAATTTAGAGCTGAGCAAGAATTTAAGTCTGGACATGGGGAAAGGACATGGAAAAATATATCACGTTTGTGTCAGCCTTTGACAAGCCTGACTATTTCTCCAGACCATCCCCAAAAGCCTGAGCGATCCCCCTCAATTCTCCAATTTTCCTGTTCAGCTGTTCTGACAGTTTGAGATGTCAGATCTCCAATCCAATATATTGATTTGGGACCAACAGCTTAGAAGAAAATACAAGTGATTAAAGCGAAAGAGTTTTTTGTCATTTTGTAGTAGACTTTGAACAGGGCCTGGTGCCTTTTATGCTGTGCCCAAGGCCTTTGGGCCACCCTGAGGCAGTCAGTACCTTTTTGGCCCTTTTTCAAATTAACTAGAATGTAAAAAGGATTAAAATACTCGTTCTTGATAATGTATTGCCTGAAATGCTTGTAAAACAGCTTGTGAAAGGGGCTTGTGTTGTGGGATCTTGTGGTATGTGGGGTGTTTTGGAGCTACCATGGCCTGCTGAGCGCTGCGGATCACGGGCGACCTCACAGATGCTGCTTGTTGATTTATGTGGGGAAAGGTAAAACAGCAAAGTGTTGTGTTCTGGGAGTAAGCGAGTACAAGAAGTGGTATCTGAACTGTCAAAAATATGAATTTAAAGCAGTTTATTTAAAAGCAGTTTATTTAAAAATCAAACCTGACTTGGCTCCCTCCCTAACACGTGGGGCAGTTAGGGTTCAAGAAGCAAGCTGTGAACTTTTTTCTTTCCTGTATAATAACTGCATGCTGGAAGTACTCTGCAGCTGTCTACCTGTAGTTTGTTTCTAGTTTTCAGACTTATTCATAATTTATTAAATTATTTGTGTTGATCTTTCAGAGCTTTGGGAATTTCTCCATATGAATATATAGAGGCCTTTAAAATCAGTAAAACTGGCAAGAAGGTCATCTCTCTTTGCTGCTCCGTCCCATTGTGGCCTTCTGAGTCATTCCTTGCTCGTGGCTTCGTCTCCATAAAAGTCACTTTGAGGCCATGTGTTACCATTTAATTCCATGAAAATAATTTAAATCTAGATCTGCTTCATATTTTCTGATTTTTTTTTTAATTATTTATGGATATGCTATATAAATTGACAGTTGAAATGTCCTCCAGATTGAAGAAGCAAAAGAAGTAGAAAGGTAATTAGGGGATGTAGAAAACAAAGTTACCATTGTTTGAACTAAGAAATCTCAATGAAAATGTGAAGGAAATGTTAATTTTTTTTATAGGGCATTGCTGAATGTCAGAAAATGGTTACCAGAATTGCTAAACTTCCTTTTTATCCTTTTGTCTGACACAGATTCCTTTTGCTTTATTAATCGGAAGAACAGAGATCTCTAGATAATTCTGCTAGAGAACAAAGAAAGCTGCATTTTCCTAATTAGGCCTCGGAAACTCTTATCCATCAGCACATGCTCATCTGCCCGCTCTCCTCTGGGATCTGATTCGCTCTGTTTCCTGGATTATGTCCTAAGAGAAAGGAGAGCCTGTGGTTGATCATAGTGATTGTGTGTCAAACATACCTCTTGGCTTTGTTAGGCTAGTAATTGCATTTCTGAGGTTTCCAGGAGTTGTTTCAAAGGGCACAAGTTAGTACTATGGTCCTAACCTAAAGCTGCAGTTAAAATAGAGCCAAAAGCTTTTCTTCCTAGATGTTGGTCCTGTTTCATGAATGCCAGTTTTTAAATATCTTAAAGGAAAGGAAGCAGGATTTCTGTGAAGACACAGAAGTGCCCCCTCATAATCAATATGTTTGAATCAAGAGAGATCAAATTCTTGTTTTATCTTATGTATTGCTTACTGGGCCTCCACTTTATTGCAAATCCTGCAATTTTGTATTTTGGTCCAACTGAAATACTTCCACCTTTATCACCATGGGTAGGTACTGTCTGCAGAACAGGTACCTTTATCCAATTTTGCCACTGTTTCCCAGCGTACATATTTACAGGATACACCCATTAGGAAAAGCACAGGTAATGCAATTCCGTAACCATCCATTTGTTCTACTTGAAACATATCTGCACCATTCACTTCGTCTGCTTTCCTTCCCTAATCGTTTCTAATCCATTATGTTGCCCGTCGCCCTCTCCGTAGCTTCTTCCAAAGTTGCATCTTTTTATTAGTTTTTCATTCAAGGACATTACACTCCCATTTTCTTACTTGGACGTGAGCAGATCTACTAGTCATTATTTTTGCACTTTGTCAGTGTCTCATTGATCACACAGCAGGTAGTGGCACTAAGGAGATATTGATTCGTATTAGCTTGAGCTTAGGTGGGTCAGAAGGGAGTGTAAGGGCTTGCTCGAGGCTCGTGTGAGCAAGGCTCTTGCTCCAAGGAAAAACCAAGGTGCTTTGCTCCGAGCAAGCAAAATGGTGAAAAATGTGCATTTTAGAAGGCAAGGATGTTCTTGGGTTGCTGCTGTGTGATTGACACTTTTTTTACTGATGGAAGGTTCCAGAAGAGCAGTCCCGTGCGGAAGGATCCCAGCAAAGCAGCCCTAGTGCGCTGAGGGGCAGCAGGGCCAAGCAGAGCCGCCTGGAGCTGGAGGTTCCCAGTGCTTCAGGGGCAGCTGGTCTAAAGATAAAAACCCTTTTGGCAGACGTTAAACCCACAGCGACTACTGAGGGAAAATGCTCTCGTGCATCTTTTGAATCCTGAGACCTTATCTAAGCTGGAATATCAATTAACCCTTTATCTGTATGGTAAGCACATTTTGAGATGAGACTGACTGGCATTGCCGTAAGCGGAAAAGCTGGCGATGGAAAAAGGAGAAGACTGATATCTGCATTTTCTCTCTAATGGTGAACTTGGAAATGCTTCATTTCTACTGATGATAATTTTAAGGCCCTTCCAGGCTTTTAAGAATGACTAATGGTTTCACGTGGCTCCACTTGGAGCACTGAGCGTGAATTACCTTAATGAGCGGTACTTCTTGAGTGCAAGTGAGCACATTGCACTCCAAAAAAAGCCTCAAAGTCATGTGAGTGCTAGGAGCATAAAAGTGGATTCAGGAAATTCTGCTTGGAGAGGACATCAGGAGATCGTCTGGGTCAGCCACATGTGTCTGCTTAACCATCGTGGTTCAGCCAGTATGTGTCAAATTAACCGGGGTACCTGGGGCTGCTCACGCGTGTGATGAGGTGTGCTTGGAAGAAAGTTGACATTTCAAAAAGTAAATTATTGAATAACAACCATGATACTGACCTTTGGATGGTTTTAATCCCTGAGAGGCAGTGGAAGGAAATTGCAGGCTGAATGTGATCAGTGCTTCCCTGCTTGAGCTCAGCCTTCAGCAGCAGTCTGCAGAGTACCCTCTATTCCCTTTTTTAACAAGAAATGAATTGTCTACTGCAATTAATCATACTTTAGCCTAATTTCTCAAAGACTGAACAGGCACATACTTGGGAAATAGAGATCAGAAACTTTGTTTCTATTGTTTAATAGCAACAAAGAGGTCAACTGTTGTTGCTTACTGAATTTCTTTAAGAACTGATGGTACCTTGTGCTTCAGGAGCTGATTTCTTAGGAAAATATGCTAGTATCCTTGGAGCTTTACCTCTATAATAATTTCAGAAAAGATCTTGTGATTACAGGAAAGTAGAAGATGATGGGAATGCAACATGTAACCTGGCTGGGTTTCAGTTATAAATCTGGTAGTGTCTTTCCAAGTGTCACCTGAAACTCTGTAAATATAGTGAGTGCTACCTTCACAGACTCAAAACTGTCTGAAAAGCAGTAAATCAAACACTGTGACCAAAATATCCTTGCTCTTTGGAGCTCTCTGCTTGCATTATGATGCACTGGAGTTGGTTTCTATAGAGTGCTGCTTTAACATACTGATAAAAACCAAACAACAACAACAAAAAACGCTACCAGTCTGCCTAAAAACATATTTCAAAATAAAGGCCAGTAGGCTGAGGAATTATTTCTGAATTCCCAACACTGATAAACATCTAGTACTGGTTAACTATAGAGAGATGTATAGCTATTATAAACTTGTGTAGCTATAAACTTGCAGTTTGATCATTCATCTAGGAATAAATTAGAATATAGAAAATATTTCTTAAGTATTTTTTCAGATGCTTTTGGGGTTTTGGTTCCTAGCTGCGCAATATGGCCCTGGAACAAGGAGCTCTGCAGGCTCCTCACTGTCCTTGGCTGTCCCGCTCTTCCCAGGGGTCTGGAGCATCGGGTACACGTCAGTGCTGGAAAAGGTCTTCCCTGCTCGGGGTAATGGTTATCCTGAGCTCAAAGTTGTCTGCAAAGCTGCAGAAAAGTCAGCTTGCTAAGGTGGAGTAAAATGAAAATAGCCCTTACCTGTTGCACTTTCTCCATGTAAGAGGCAAAGAAGTGGAATATATTATGTTTTCCCCTCTGTAGCACTAAAATTGCACAGTTGACAGATTTCTTCTCAACACGATTGATTTTTCTAGCTTGCATGAAGAAGTTCATCCCCTCTGCTCGCCTTCTCCCTGCAGGGTGTATTAATTTGCCGTGATTTTGTAATAGCACATGAATGGATGTGGGTCTCTTTCTGGGAACATCAGAACAAACCCAGTAGAGCATTTAGTTAAACAGAAGTTAGTTGTGTTAGAGATTTGCTCTGAAATATTTGGATTCTATCCGGTTTGGTCCTGACCTCCTAAATAAATGGACTTTAATATTTGGACATGTGAAGAAATCAAAAAATTCAATGACCAGGCCTTTCCAGATTGGTAAATTATCTGTAAAGGGAAAAAAAACTCCACTGTTTTCAAGCATTTCAATTTGGTAAATCATTTATTTAATACTTGTAAAGATATGTGTTGCAGCAGCTGCGTAAGTATTCATACAATGTTATAATTATAGCAAATGGATGATAATTAAAGGGAAATCTTGAAAACTTCAAAATGATCGGTGATTTATTCTTTGCAGTTATTCAAAACCTGTATTTTTGTGTATCCTCTTCAAAATTTTAGGTGTTGTTAAAGTGGATTATGGTGACGTGTCGGTGAGAAAAGCACTTAGGGAGGCTTTGCAGTGCAAACCCTTCTCGTGGTACCTAGAAAACATCTACCCTGACTCCCAGATTCCCAGGCGCTATTACTCACTTGGGGAGGTAGGAATTATTTATTAAACTAAATTAAAATAATAAATAAGTAGTATGAGCAAGTTTATTACTGATGAGACGGAGTGTTCCTGGAGAAGTGAAGAAAGAGCTTGTGAACATCTCTGTATTTATCTTTCATTAAAAATGTATCTGACAAATTGAATAATATATTAAAAAAAATTGGATTGTGACTATTATTTATAAATTATTAAATAATATGTGTTTATATAGAGTATGAAAGCCTTTTTTTTTCTTTTAGTAAAATGTTTTTGTTCATTTATGCTCTGTTTTCCAGCAAGATTGCCTAGAGCTTAGTACCACAAACATGCCAAAAATCTGATGATGATTTGAGTAGGGCTGGGAGCTGGTGTCATTTCAGAATTCAGATAATTTACTGTTAAAGATACTCAACTGAGTCAGATCTAAGCTGATGTTTAAAAGCCCTCAAATACTCTGATTTAAAGTGACTACTGATGGAGCAGCAATCAAAAGAACATACAGTTTTATTACATCCCAGAAAGGAATCTGCTAGTGAAACTTGCAATTGCATTGAGAAACAAAAGTCACGGGAGGGTTTCTGGTTTAACCATGACAAAATAAAGTCAAACATGATTTTATGGCAAGGGAAAAGCTCATCTAATACATGTCAAACAATACAGTTCTGTGTGATACTGTCAGACTGGAAAACAGAACTCTGTGAAAATAATAAAATAGCTATTAAAAACACAGTGTTTTCCCCAACATGGCTGCAGTTTCCAAGGGAACAAGTACTCAGGCAGGAGCTACGAGCTGGAGGTCCTGCAATTGAGCAGGAAAGTGGATTTTTATGCTTCAAGCCCTGGTGTACCCAGGAGTAATGGACTATCTGGAGCATTCCTGTGATCACACAGAGCCGAGCTCGGATCGCACAGGAGCCCGCAGCTGCTCAGCAGCCCCTCGACGAACCCAGGGTCCCTAACCACTAGCATCTGATTTTGCAGTGAATAAGAGAAAAACCTTGTCCAGTATAGCACACCCACGTTTCCGAAATAGCGGTTGAAATAGAGGACATTTTTAACTCTTTTTTTTTTTTTTAAGGTGTAGAGCTGCCCCACTGTGGCGTTCCTCAGAAACTCCTAAGCTTCTGCAGGAGAGCCTTGATCAGCAAGTTCTGCAAATTGCCAGATTTTGACTTGAAACTAGAATCTCCTTTTCAATTAGAACATAACTCCTATCCAGATAGATTTTATATTTGATTTAAACTTGCTAGAAGGATGAAAATAAGCCCCCAAAAGGGCGTATAGCTGGATGCAAAATGTGGCGGATGTTAACTGTTCTTCAATTCTGTGTTTTCTTCACATACTACTGATGCTGGACGCAAAGCAAATGTAGGACAGGAATTATTTTGTAAACCCAAGACATAATAACTGCAGATTGTTTTTCAAGCGTTTGTTTTAATGAATTAAGGGATTGCAAAACACAAACTTATTTTCCATGGAAATACTTCAGACTCTGCTTCTGCCAAAAGGTGATTAAGAAAAAAGGCTTGCACGGAGCTTTCCATAAAATCGAGTTTGTCCTGGGAAAATTGAAGTAGCTCAGCAGGATGTGAGATGAGGGTTTTACCAGAACAAAGGTGAATTTTCAGCAGTTTTCCCACTTACTGCCGTTCAGGATTGGAATATTTCCCACTTCTCAGCATTCTCCTAATCAGTGTATCTGCCTGCAGCCCATTTGCCCTTTCCTTTAGCAGCACTTGAAGGATTAAAAAATTAAGAGTGCACCAGCACTGCTTTCTGGGTGCTTGAAAATGCTGGAGTGGATTAAGCAGCAAATGCTTGAGTTCTGTTGATCCAATCTTTCCCAGCAAATTTATAGACAGATTTTACTATCTCCTTTTACTTGTGTTACTGCTTTAAGCACAGGCCAGTGGCATTGATTTACTATTTGCTTCAATGCCTGCGAAACCTCCTAAAGCAGTGTAATTGCAGGATGATTAATAATTGCATTACAAGTTGCTGAGGCGTTTCAGAACACAGAGTTTCAGAGGGGTTTTACAGAAGCAGCGAGACAGAAACTGCCCGTGCTCCTGGGGGTCCTGTGCAGGGCCTCTCACGCGGCCCAGCAGCCTGCAGGAGCAGAGATGCTCGTTTGAGACATCAGGAGTATGACATGTCTGCACATGAAAACATTCATGTAGCTGAATGCACAAACATGTATTTTTTTCATGCAGTTATGTGTCTTATTCTGCAAAAATGACATTTACACTCTTTTGTTTTTTCATTTAATCTTTTTCTTTTTCAGATCCGAAACGTTGAAACCAACCAGTGTTTAGACAACATGGGCCGCAAGGAGAATGAAAAAGTGGGCATCTTCAATTGCCACGGCATGGGAGGAAATCAGGTAAAACCCAGATCATTCACTGTCTGTGTGGCAACCACTTTAGTCTTCAGTCCCCTCCTGCCTCACTATGGCCACACCAGTCCCTGGGAATGGTAGCATTCATTTCTCCTGGAAGCATTGATTCCTTCCCACAGCAGAGACCATGATTTTCCACGTAGAATTATTTTTTAATGGAAATAGTTAAGAATCCAGAGGAGCTATAGCAGAATTCATTCATTTCTAAAATGTGTATATATGAAAAAAGGGGAAAAAAAAAAAAAAGATTCCCTTTTTTTTCAGAGCTAGAACTCTAATGTACTAGCTCTGGCAATAAAGCTTTATTTCCCTTGCTCCTCTGTATGCATGGCCTCAGCAGTTAAATCTCCTTGCTTACCGAAGAAGAGACCTTCTGCAGGATGTTTGGGTATTTTAGAGCCTGCTGCATGCTATCACCACAGAGGCTTGAAATGGGAAGGGAAAGGAGGCTGCTTCAGCCCAAAGTCTCATCCTAGAGTCCCAGGGCAGTTGGGGCTGGAGACATCTCTGGAGACGTTCGGTCCAACCCTCTGCACCAGCGGGTCACCTGGAGCAGCTTGGCCAGGACCGTGTCCGGTTCAGTGCGAATATCTCCAAGGATGGAGCCTCCACAACAGCTCCTACTCTCAATACTCTTTTCAAATAAAATGAACATATGCACTGCTGTAGTCTCCCCAGTTCAATGCAAGCAGGCGTTTGAATGTGAGGAGCTGGTGCCCTCCGTCTCAGGGCTGAGGTTCTGCAGGGAAGAAACATGATTGGAAAGGGCCCACTGGGAGGTATGATTCCAGCAGAATGTTTTCCAGTATTTTTCAGGATTAATTTTTAATGAACATGAGGTTATATCAGCCACAATTTTCCACAGTCCTAGTTCACCTTGTGGCATCTGTTGCAGGGTGACAACAGCTCAAACATATGTTTTATAGATTTTAGTAAACAAATAAGGTGAACATTGCAGATGGTTACACACATGTTGGCTGCATTTGCAGCTTAGTTCCAAGTAACAGGTCTTCTTTCACAGACATTTTATCCTCTTCCCATCCACGGTAAAAATATGTTTTAAGTACCTTTCAAACCAGAACAGCTTCAGCACAGTGGCAAGTGGAAAGCTTTTGTTTTCAGCAAGTCTTGGTATGAAGGGTTGACGTGCATCCCCTGGGGAACAGGCTGGAGTGCAGGTGCCGTCCCGCTCAGGAGATGCTTCCAAAGTAGAAGGCCTCGAGTGTTGCATGGAGAAATCTGCTCCCGTGTTCATATTCTGGGCGGATTTGGAACCCACCCAGCGCGTGGCTGTGTGGCCTGGCAGAGTGGGGTGCTGAGCTCAGCTAAACAGTTTAGTTATTGATACCTTATTAAGCCATCTAAGTCACTGATGGGTTATTAACTTGTAAGTCATCTAAAGGACACAAGATTTAATAGAACAACATTTAATTTAGTGGTAATTAGACATTTAAGTGCAAGTTGATTTTTCATGCTTCTGACGAAGGTTGCATTGGAGAAGAGAAGTGACCAAAACCAGGGCCTGGTCTGCAACCACATCTCCAGCCTCTCCTGGAGAAGTAACTGCTGCACCCCTCATAGCGATTATTAATCTAGGGTAGTTTACTTTGATTTTATGTAATACCATAAATAAATCCTAGATTTTTGTGATTACTGGAGAGTAACCTGGCCCTTTTCTACTTCGCCTTATTCTATTTTGCGTTCTTCAGTCTCCTCTTTCCCTTAGCTGTACTTTGTATTTAGCTTTGCATTTTCCAAACAAACTCTTTGTGAATAAAATTAGAGTTTATATTTTGTTAGCCCTTTTTGCTAATATATGATTTCCCTTGCAGCCTTTACATCATTCTTATGTATTGTAATTGCAAACCTTTGGGGGCAGGAACTGGCTCATTTTTTGTTTGATTTGTTCAGGACCCAGCACAACGGAGCCCTTGGTGATCTTTAAGTGCAATTATAATAAGTTTGATTGATAGGGAACAGAGGAGCAATGCCTGCGAGTTAAGTAGCAAAATCTTCCATTTATCACAATGCGAGTGAGCATGATGTTTTCTTTTAGAGCCTAGGTAAAAGCGAGGCGGTTGGGTCTTGCCTGGGTGGAAATAGCCGCCAGGGGATGTGGGGGAAGCAGTATTCAATGGATCACATTGCGCTAATGAAGTCTAGGTAGCAAAAATGTTCCTGTAAGTGTGTCCCGGGGCTGCTACTGAGGGGGATTCTTTACTTTTGTTTCCTTTTATTCCATTGTCATGACTTTGACCAGTTAGTGCGGTTCCAACTGCTGACTTCAAGCCTGTTATCCCATGCCAAATCCGTCTGTCCCTGTCCATGGTGTTTTCCTTGGACCTGAGCAGCAGGATGTCTGTGAGTTCTGCGTGCAAGTGACTAGAAGCTGGGGGAGCAGCAGGGTGAGCTCACGTGGACTTGTCCAAACCTCAGTTGGGCTACATGGACACCCTGCCCAGGCGGAGGGAAGCATCTGCCTGGGAGCTGGGCTGGGCCAGTGGCGTTAAAGGACGCGGTTTGGCAGCCTTGGGAGTCAAACCTGGCTGTATGTCCAAGCAAGGGAGCTGCCCCAGTGCAGCCAAGGAGCGTCGAAGTGCTCCCAGTTCATGCTCAAGTAGTTTGATGAGCTGAAGGATTACTGTTGAGACATTTAAATAGCTTAGTAGCAGTAATAATAGTTTAGTAACAGTTTAAATAGGAAACCCCAAGCCTGTCTTGTGCAGTCTGTGCTGGCGTTTTCTGCATGCCTATTCCGGATTTGTTCCTGCACTCAAATGTCTGCACTTGATAACTAAATGTGAGTTTGGAAAAGAATAGGCAGCATGTATCCAGAAGTGACTTAACTGTAAATTTAACAGTAGGATTCCTGATTTTTTTTTCTTAATAGTAGTGCAATAGCTGCAATTTGCAAGTTTTGCCTAAGGTGGTTTTCAGTATTAGCGCGTAAACAGTTTCAGAAGGAAAGAAAATCTGCCTTCCCACAGCTCTCAATAGAATATTTTTAATCGATTCTGAGAGGTGGATTCAGAATTTACCTTGGGATGCCCGTGGATAATTAAAACGGTTGTCAGGATAAATCAGATTTTCATGTGCTTGGCTCTGCCCCGTTGATGACTGTCCTCATCACGTTACGTGCTCATTCCCTGGTTGCATGGATGGGCTCTGCAGGTTTAGTTCCACATAACCAAGTAGAAAATAGATGCTCATGAACAATATTCCTGTGGCGAGACTTTGGAATACAGGTAAGGAGCCTCCTCTTTGGGGCTGTCCTTCAGCACTCCACATTTCCTCCCCCCGATGATTTATATCCATATAAAACAGGTATCACCCAGGTGGCCACCCGGGGCTGCCTGCAGTGCCAGGGCATTAGCTGGGAGATGCAGCACACTGTTTGCCATCCTCAGCTTTTATGAGGACGTTAATACATGTTTTTATGAAGACATTCATATAATTGTATTTCTAATTAATATGAATTTAAGAAAAAGGCTAGCCTGGTAATTTCACATCTTCTTAATTAGCATTCATTTTTCCTTCTTAAGACTGCGTCTTTTTTGAGCGCATCTTCTGTAATTGTTAATTCAGTCATCACTTGTTCTTTCAAGAGAGGCAATGGAACAGTGCACTGCAATTAGCAGAGGCAAGGGCAGAACCAAAAGTTGCAAAAGGAAGTTAATTTCAAACCACAAGAAGAAATCTGCTGTGTCTGAGACTAGAAGGAGATGCCTGATACTTACATGTTTATCATGCAAAAACACAAATAATAAGTTACAAATTAAAGTTATAAGTTGGTTCAAGATAAGTGATAATGGATAAAATTTTAAGTAATGAGCACAATGAAGGATAAATTATCTGCATAATATGTGTATAAAAGTATATGGATGATTCTTGCACTAGACAACTAAGGAATGTTTTTAGCTATGAATGGCATAGATATTTGGGGGCATCAATAGATATTTTGGGACTTTTTAGGGGAAATTACATTTCCTAGTGCATCACTGCAGCTGCTGTGGTGAAATGTTGTTTGTGGGATGCATTGCTCCCCTGCCGCTTGCTTTATTTCCTAGTGTTACTAAGACACTCAGTACTCCTGAAATACCCAGAAACAGAGGTCTCTATCCAGATCTTTGGCAGGGATAATCCTTGGTGCAAGGAATGAAGCAGATACTGGTAGGAATATTTCCTCTAAGAACTTTCTGATGCTTAAAATAATTGTGTTAGTTTATCAGTCTATTAAAAAATCATTGAAATGATTCCTAAAATAACGATCACAATTATATTAATCTGCAGAGCTCTCGAGTGAATCCTCTGCTTGTCTCCTTGCCCGCGCTGCGGGGACGGAATGAAGGGCCTGTCCTGCCAGGGCTGTGCCAGGGCCGCCTGCCTTGGCCGTCACATCCACTCCTTGTCCCGAATGGGATGCTCCTTTCCGAAGTGCAGCACATGCTCCGGTGCACTGAGGCTTAGGGAAGTTCCATCGGAATCTGGGACAGCACTGCAGCGTTTGAGGAGGAGCATCTCTGTACATCACTGAAGGGAAATTTGGACTCCACATTGGCAGGAATGGAGGGATTTGTGTTCCCAGTGCTTTTCAATTGTCATCTTTTTTCCATTCTCAGGTATTTTCCTACACTGCTGACAAAGAGATCCGCACGGATGATCTATGCTTGGACGTCTCGAGGCTCAACGGCCCCGTGATCATGCTGAAGTGCCACCACCTGCGGGGGAACCAGCTCTGGGAGTATGATGCCGAGGTAGGCAGCGAGTGGCCGCGCACCTCCCAAACACGCACGTTTCCTGGGGATTTCTTAGAGGCAGAAGATTAGTTTTACTAAAATATCCCTGTAGAACCAGGAAGTATTTGAGAGTATCCTAGTTTGGTGGCGTGAAAGGCTAATATTGTTTCCAACAATAGTATAAAATCTGGAGTGATAAATAATTCACTTAATTTAAAATCTGTTTCCACAAAATTAATTGTTAGAGGGTGAAAGGCAAAGCTGTTTACTGTTCAAGAGGGAACTCATTTCTAGGAGATGCCAGTGCATTGTTACAAACTTAACAAAGTGTTCTACATTTTTAAATATATAAAATAGACAAAAATAATCCTTTTACGTTTTAGCTTTTCAAGTTTTCTTCTGGCTCTTGAAGATCCTTGACTGTGTGTTTTGATTTTTAGGTCACTTTCCATATACCACTCGGTTTAGCGCGCTGATAGAGTGGGATGCGACGGGGGAATGCGGATGTTGATGGGACTTTAGGGAGACCTTGCAAAACTCTTTCTTGACTTGTTAGAAGGCTATGAGTGAGCCTGGGGGCAGTGAGTCCCCAGGACTCATCGCTGTTGGTCTGGCCTCCATGTTTCGTTGGTGATTTTCATTAGGAAAAATATTGCCCAGAGAGTGGGCAATATTGGGGATATCTTCTGCAGCTCTCACCTCTTGACCATCACCGCAGGGCAGACCCTCACTCCCGCGTATACCAGTTTTCCCGAATCATGGGTAGTTTTATATAGACACATCCACGAGCAGGTTCTTCCCGGAACGCCATTTCCTCGGGAAGCACATGGAGAGCCATGCAGGTGCATGCGGGGTGCAGGCCATTGCACCTTTCAACAAATTCACGCGTAAATTTTCATCTCTCTGTAAATAGATGCATACAGTTCTTTGCACCAAGTGGGCTCCCGTTTACTCCTAACCCTGACAATATGCTGTCTTTTCCCGTAGAGCAGCTCCCTAACAGAAGCTCTGTGAGCAGCTGTGTAAGAACAGAGGCAGCCGTTAGATGGAGCTCACGGGAGGCGAATGCAGCCCCTGCGGGTGCCCTTACGCAGAGGACGGCAGGGGCTGCTTTGCCAGCCCTGCTGCCTGTGGAGCCCAGGCCCTGGCACTGGATACCTTTTATTTCCTCACCCGAGCGGGCAGTTTCTGCATCTCTGCGGTTGGGGCTGAGCTCTTCTTTCATAAACAGACATTTCTCAATAAGGGTTTTCAGATAGGTTTTTTTTTTCATACTTCTATTAGTTTTTCTGTGACATTCAGGCTTGGTTTTATTTGAATTACGGCATTCAAATACTTATAAATGATTCACAGAAATAAGCCTTTTCCGAGGAGCTAATAATACGATTGTTGTACCTTTTCCTAGTGTTTATACTTTTATAGTATACCTTTATATATATTATACAAATGGGACAAGGAAGATTTTTGTGATGCTAAGAAGAGTAATTCTCAAGCTGCTGTCTTTATTTGTGAAATGGTCAGCTCTCATGAATTTGAAGGGAGCTGTTTGCAGAGCCCTTCCCCTCGTGTTCTCCCACCCAGGGTGTCCATATTCCCGTTGGACGCTTTGATTCTTCGCACTGGTGCTGGAAGGGGAACTGAAGGGACATGGGCAGAGTGGGAGGAGCTGGATCTTCCCCTGCACTTCAGCGTTTTTGCAAATGTTAAATTCATCTCAAGTGTTTTTAGTGCAACAGGTGACATGACTTAAAAGAGAGATACCCTGAGGGCAAGCAAGGGGAATTGCAGCGAGCAGCCTGCTTGGAGCAGCAGCCTAGCACCAATATGCCATTTTCATCTAGTCAGCCAGCAGCCCCTTGCCTTTCCCTTTCCTAGAAAGTTCTTTGGTAAGAACATGCATTCAGCTTGGCCGCCCAGGTTGCACAACACGTGTTGGGTGACACGCGACGTGCTGGCACCGTGGCAATAGGCAGTTCTGCGCACAGCTTTGGTGTGACGTGGGCACCGCGGGCGTTCGTGGAGTCGTGTCTCTGAGTCCGCGCAGGCAAGAGGAGCCCGCCAGGATCGATGTGGCAGCCGATCCAGCACGTCCTGCAGCTGGACCTTTGGTCCCCGTTTGCTCTGCCTTGCCCTTGCCTTGCTGCTGGTGCCCACGCTGGTGCTGGCGCTGAGCCGCTCTGCCAGCCCCGGCAGTGTCTCGCTCGGCTCCAGTGACATCTCGGGCAAATTCTGATACGTGGTGAGATCCTAGGACATACAACACAGAGAAGAGTTTTCAGGAAAAAGAAAAGTGCTGCAAATGTGTCATATCTGATAGAAGATAGCTTCATTTCCTCGTGCACGAGTCGTGACTCAGGATGCCAGGATCTGGTCCAGTGAAGGTGATGTTATGGATGTTATGTGTGTCAGTGAGCATTCGTGCAAAGCTATTGGAAATGTGGCACTGGAAGATAAGCATCTGCACCAAAACAAGACGTCTTGAGCCACCGTTTTACTCCAGTTTCTGATTTTTCTGTTTTTTTTTCTTTTTTTTTTTTTTTCTCCTTCCATCAGTATGCTGGTAAATGGGAATATAGTTTTGAGGTAAGTTTGGCAAGAGCAGCAAGCCTGTAGCAGATGCAGCCCGTAGCACCCTGCAGAGCTCTCCCTCCCATGTCGAGCCCAAGGCCCTGCTTGTAGCTGCTGCCGCCTCGCGATAGCTCCTGCCCAATCGCTACGGGTTCCAGCTCTCAGTGTTTTATAGGGAATACGTGTATTTTTTAAGACAGACTGATGACTCAGGAATATGTCATCAAAAAAGTCATTTAATGGGAAATGCACCCTCCAGAGCAGGTATGGCAGGGCTCGCTTGAACAGCAAGCTGCTTTCCTCTGGCAACTGTATACCTTGATAGTTCTTCTCACTTCTCTCTAAGCCACTAATTGGGCTTAGTGTAGCCAAACTGATTTTTGTCGTGAGAGAATGTGACCACTAACTTGAATATTCCTTTAAATTGCAGTCTTACTGCTATGTATTTTTAAAAGATTTGTTCCAGGTCTTTAAAAATGAGTAGGGAAAAAAGTGAGGTTTTCCTTAGTATAGTCCTAGAAAGGAATATTTAATGAAACAAGAGCAAGAAGACAAAGTCGTTTCTTGTTTGCATTACAGTAGCTTTTCTAAAGTCAGTGCAGTCCTCTGATTTTACTGACTGTGTCTTACGTGCTAGAGAAAATACTTGGTCAGGTTTTCCAAATAATACCTCACACTGTTTGTACCCCTGGGTAGAATCTACTGAATTGGGGCACTTAATACTATATAAGCATGCCATAAAGAGCTTGTTACATTTGAAGGAATTATGTGCCTTTGTTTCTCCTTTGGAAGAAGGGCAGACAGAAGTGAACATGAAGGAGTAAAACAGAGTGAACCAAAACCAACAACTGACGTTCAGGCTGGTTACACAAAGTGACATTATAAGGACATTTGCTCTCAGTGTTTTGCAGTGGGCTTTTTGCACGTCCTTTCTTCCCTTAACAAAAAGAAGAGGAGAGGCTGAGCTGGCCAATGGCTGCAGCAGCTGCGCTGCCGCTTGCCCGCAGGCAGCAGGCTGTGGGCACCTTGCTGCGCACCGGATGGCGGGGACTCCACGAAGGGCGTTTCTGCAGCAGAAGCATCAGCTGCAGCCCAGCCTTGCTACAGAGCAAGCGAGGTGCCAGCCAGCACGTGTTGCAGGAAGGGCTTAGGTGAACGCTAATTTAATCTCCATGTGAGGAAGAACTTCTTTGCTGTTAGGGTGCCAGAGCCCTAGCGCAGGCTGCCCAGAGAGGCTGTGGAGTCTCCCTCTGTGGAGATCTTCAAACCCACCTGGATGCTGCTCTGTGCCCCGTGTTCTGGGTGTCCCTGCTGGAGCAGAGGTTGGACTAGGTGATCCCTAGAGGTTCCTTCCAACCTCAACCCTTCTGGGATTCTGTAATCTCTAACCTGGAGAACTTCCAGCCTCTGAGCAGATGGGTCTCCCATGGACCCGTACCTTAAGGCAGAGCAGTTGGCACATGATGGAATTAGAGCTTGCTTGGTGCCTACACTTGTGGTAACACCAACCATGCCCTGTTAGCACCAACAGCCTTGTCCAGCACAAGGGACCCCCGCTCTCCCTGGCCGGTCCCTTCAGACCCTGTAGTCCCAGCTGCCTGTAGCCACGCATGGTGCGCATCCCACCACTCCGGCACGCACTGATGGGCTGCGGCCGTGCAGAGCCGCACATTCCTGCACGTTATCACGCAGTCGTGCCTCACGGTGAGCAGCGTGGAGGATGGCAGCCGTGGCCCCACCGTGGAGGCCTGCAGCGGCCACGTCGCCCAGGCCTGGGCATTGCGCAACTACTCTCGCCGCGAGGTCTTCAGGAACATCTTTGACAGCCCCAGCGACTACTTCCTTTAGCCGCCCCCCTCCAGGTTGGTACTCAAATGCAAACTGTGAATTAAGCTGTTTTGTGGAGCCCAGCCCCACGACTCCTTGCTCTTGCGGACGGTGGAGGATGCAGAGCGCTATCGTGGGTGCAGCCTGGTTTGGGTGTCGTGGTTACAGGTTGCCGTGGTGGATGCAGGCTGGAGTGCTCATTCAGTATTAGTTGCTATAAATTACACACCATTTTAGATGCATGCTGCTGCCTGGAGCTACTTCCATGATGTGTTGGATTTGGAACAGTTATTACTATTTACAGCACATGAACACTTGGCCCCTCTCCAAGTCATTTAAGTAAGACCAGTTACAGACTTTTTTTGATAGAAATATTTTGAAAATACTCCTTTTCTTTTCTAAAGTGACTCCATCTGAGATACCAGCTGCTCACGGCGGGTAGTTTTGCTGTATTTGCCCCTGCAGAAATCTCACTGCTGTGCCCATGCTGGGGCCCTGGTGCTGCCCAGGTGCAGCGAGGAAACTCCCCGTGCGGGCACCGGTGTCCTCGTGCCCACGAGCAAGGCCAAGATTCTCCGCTGCCTTCTCTGAGCATTGCCCAGGGACTAACTGTTTCCCAAGCCAAGGAAGCCTCTTTTGCAATGGCATAAATAATAATAGAAAACAGAAAAAGGCACTTAGAAGACAGATGAAAATCCCAATGATATGGTAGTCTAGTGTGAAATTATGCACTGAATAAAAGGGAACAGCTGAGGAAGGCAGCAGAAGCATTTTTGGGCTTGTTTGCATTTCTGGTGATAGCCGAAGATGATAGCAGCTTAATTGCACTTAAGACAATATAAGTGAAGAATCAGTGATGCTTTGAACAGTGCTATTTAGCAAATAAACTACTTCTGTTAACACTGCTAATTCTTTCCTCTTGTAATTAGAGAAAAATGTCTTATATTCATCATTGAATGCATATCAAATGGCCCCTCAATGATTTGTTATAGTATCTATAGGCTTTTCTTTGAGGATTGCATAATAGTTTGTTTTAAACTAAGGAGCAGATCTCTAGGGAGAAGCCGTTGAAAGAATATTCATGCTAATACGTGTGGAGTGCGTCAGGAGTGCTAATATGTTGTGTGCTGCACCGCCGTGCAGAGCTGGCCGTGCCTGAGACCACATACATGTCTGTGTGGTGAATCACTCGGAGGCAATAAGCAGATCAATATAATTTGTTGGGTATCTTGTGCTGTTTTTAGAAGAGCAGAGGGTCCCTCGGGGAGGAGCAGCGTCCTCAAGCCTCCTTTCCTGTGTCACTCTGCACTGTAAGCCCAGGGATCCTCAGGTTGGCCCTGACGGTGTCTCCCATGTGCAGTCCGTGTCTGTGGTGCTGCTGGGCGCTCTACAGCGAGTGTGGAGCTGCACACGGTGCCAACGTGTCCTCGTGCGGTGCAGAGGCCCTGGGAGCACTGGATGCCCCTGCGAGCTCCTCTTTGCCTTCTTTGTCTGCCCCATCTTTCAGACCAGGTTTCACGTCAGTCCCAACAGAGCCCTGGTTTTTCACACGTCAGTGCAATGCAGAGCATCAATGGACAAGCCTTCCCCGCGAGGTCCTGGCTGCTTTGAGATGCCTCGTTGCTTGTGAGGCTAAAATTAAATCATGAATATCACCCCCAAATTAGCATCCCTTGCCCTGTTTCTGGGGCTGGTTGCTGGCTGTTTTCTGGTCCATGGCATTGAGTGAAGCGCAGTATTTTTGCAAAGGCTCCATAATCATAGAATCATAGAATGCCTAAGGTTGGAAGGGACCTCTAGAGGTCATCTGGTTCAACCCACCTGCACACGCAGGGCCACTTAGAGCACCTGGCACAGGGCTGCATCCAAGCGGGTCTTGAAGATCTCCAGAGAAGGAGACTCCACAACCTCTCTGGACAGCCTGTTCCAGTGCTCTGTCACCCTCACTGTCAAGAATTTTTTCCTTAAGTTCCTCTGGAAATTTTGATGCTTCACTTTACAGCCATTTCTTCTAGTTCTGTCAGTGGCCACCAGTGAAAAAAGGCCAGCCCCATCCTCCTCACTGCCTCCCTTGAGGTACTTGTACACACTGATCAGGTCCCCTCTCAGCCTTCTCTTCTCCAGGCTGAACAGGCCCAGCTCCCTCAGCCTCTTCTCATAGGGCAGATGTTCCAGGCCCCTGATCACCCTCGTGGCTCTGCGCTGGACTCTCTCCAGCAGCTCCACATCCCTCTTGTACTGTGGGGCCCAGAACTGGACACAGTGCTCCACAGTGCTCCACTGTGTCCAGTTCTGGATGAGTAGAGGGGCAGGATCACTTCCCTCGACCTGCTGGAGACGCTCCTCTTAATGCACCCCAGGACCCCATTGGCCTTCTTGGCCACGAGGGCACCCTGCTGCCTCATGGTCAACCTGTCGTCCACCATGACGCCCAGGTCCTTCTCTGCAGAGCTGCTCTCCAGCAGGTCGGTCCCCAGCCTGTACTGGTGTCTGGGGTTATTTCTCCCAGGTGCAGGACCGTGCACTTGGCCTTGTTGAATTTCATGAGGTTTGTCACTGCCCAGTTGTCTAGTCTGTCCAGGTCCCTCTGGATGGCAGCGCAGCCCTCTGGAGTATCCGCTACTCCTCCCAGCTTTGTATCATCAGCAAACTTGCTGAGAGAGCACTCTGTGCCTTCATCCAGGTCACTGATGAATAAATTGAACAGGACTGGACTAAGGACTGACCTCTGGGGGACTCTGCTCACCACAGGCCTCCAGCTAGACTCGGCACTGCTGATTATCACCCTTTGAGCTCTCCTGCGTACGGGCAGGGCCGGGGGAGCGGCGAGGCAGTAGCGGCTGCTGTCACAGGGGCTCTTGGCTGCCTGTGGGGATGCGCTCGCTCCCCATGAGCCCAACCAGCAGCCCGGCTGCTCTCCAAGGGGCACAAATGGTGCTTGTGGCTGGTGAGTCGTGGGCAGAGACACTGGTGTCTCAAACGGGACGTCTTGCGTGTGTGCCCTGCCCTTATGGCAGTGCTGCTTGGGCTCTCAGGTAGAAACCCTTTGGATGGGGGAAATCTGGTCTTCAAAATACTGCAGAGCAGGTGAGTGGAGGCCAAAAAGAGGAGCCTGTGTGGGGTGAGTCGCTGCAGGCTGTGAGCTGGCCGGGCCAGAAGGCCGCTGGCCGTGGTGCTGCCCACGCAGTGACACTGCGGCCAGCGCCGGGAGCAGAGCCACCTGCGCCTCGACTGGAGTTGCATGTCCAGCCTTATTCATGTTACTTCGTATTCATGTTACTTCTATTCATGTTATTTCATATTCATATTATTTCATGTTTGTGTTGTTTCATATTTTTATTATTTCCTATTTAGCTCTCCTGGATCTCTTTGTGTGATGTTACTGAACAAACTGTCCCCATGCTTTTTATCAGACCCTTTATTTCCTCAAAATATATCCCATCTCCTTGTCCCCTTGCACTCCTCACCTTCCTTAAAGGTGCCGGGGAACGTGTCACTTGTCACCATAGTTGTGCACAGAGGGCTTTCCAGGGACCATTGCCCTGGCTCTAACCGCGCATGTGTGCAGGAACTGGGGCTGCATCCTGCGGTCCCAGGCGCTGCCATTTCGGGCCTCCTGCAGCCCCTGCAGCTCATGCTTCTTTCTTGCAGAGGCTGACGCTGCGGCACGCCAACAGCAACCAGTGCCTGGCCGAGCCCGCCGAAGACGACAGGATGGTGCCCAGTGTGAGGGACTGCAGCGGCGGCCGTGCGCAGCAGTGGCTGCTGCGCAACATGACCCTGGGCGCCTGAAGCGTCCCGGCTGGGTGCCCCACACGCCCAGACATCTCTGTCCATCCGTGGCAGCAGGCATAGGGCCCGCAGACGCTGCCGGCCGCGCAGGGGCCTCGGGGCGTCTCCCTGCTGCAGCGTCGCTCCCCGCCGCGTGCTCCGTCCGTCCCGGAGAAGCGCCTTGGCCGCCATAAGCAGCAGAGGAAGCGCCGCTGCCACAGCGCAGACCCTCCTGCCGCGGGGGCGCAGTGACAGGGCTGGCGGAGCGGGATAGGGACGGGGCCCAGTGGCTCCCGCAGCGCTGCCGTTGGCGGAAGCAGCTGCCCTGCAGCCCCTGGGGAGCAGCTGGCGCCCTTGGGGCCTGCTCTGTGCACCAGCGAAGGTGCCGGGACAGTACCAGCCGTGCGGGTGTCCGTGGCAGTGTGCGTGTCCTTGGGGGCACATGGACACGAGCATCAGCCTGAGCCCACTGTGGGCATTGCAGCTCCCCACGTGCCTGTGCTGCTCCTGGCACCCATCCCGGTGCTCGTGCTGCCTCTCCTCGCTTCGGTAGCTGTGGCAGATGCTTATTTCTATTTTTCAATGATTTTGTGGCGTAATTACTTTGTTTTGTTAACACGGTTATTAAAAAGGCGCTGACAACGCTCGGGGGTGTCCGAGGCTTCCTGGGAGCCCCTGGGGGCTGGAGACGTGTCCTGCCACTACACAGGGTGTCTGGGGGTGACAGAGGAGGTTGGAGTGGGTGTCCTGTGCGCTCCATGGATTGGCAGCCCCATGCGGGTCCATGCCGGGTGTGGGCACCTGTGCTCGGGACATCGGCACCGAAAAAGGAGAGCCAAGCATGGCCCCGTGTGCAGAGCAGAGGTGCCAAGGGGTCCGACTGGATCAGCGTGCCTGAGCCGCAGCCGGAGCAGCTTCAGGTTTGCTTCGTGGAGTGCATGGACATCACCAACAACCAGGCAGGGACGCCGGAGCTCCTGCAGGGAGCTTGTTTGGGTGTCCTGGCCAGGGGACAAGCCTGCTGGTGAGCTGGTTTGGGCACCTGCTTCTGAGTGTCGCTGCAGAACCAGGGCTCAGGGAGGCTGCTCATGCTGGTGTTTTTTTTACACGTGTCATGCTCAGTGTCACTGCTCGAAGGGGACGTCCACGTGCCGCTGGCACCCAACTGCCTGGAACCGCAAAAACAGGTAAGGAAAAGAATGTTTGTGTCCCTAGAGCAGCCGGGCAGGTTGGTACCCTGCTCTTCGGGAGCGTGTGGCCCTTGCCGAGGAGGAGTGTGGGGTAGGTGCTGGGGACAGGCACCTGCTGGGACACTGCCTGGGAAAGGGAGGGGTGTGAGGGTGCCCACGGCTGGAGTCGGGCTGCATCCACGAGCCTGCCCCGACTCCGAGGTGGGCCAGGAGGACTGCGCACTCCCATCCCTCTTTTTGGAAGTGTTTCTCTCCATTTCTACAATTTCCATAAATATATTTCATTTGGGAATGAATATGTCTGCGGGACAGAGATGGGTTTTGCATAATTCCCCTGCGTTTTCCCCAAAACGGGCCGCGATGCGGCCAGGGTCTGTGTCCTGTGCGCCATGTTCTGATCCTGGTGCCGCAGTGCCTGAGGGACCTGCCGCCCCTGCTGGGATAGTGGCCGCTCCAGCCGTACTGTGGGGCGCGGGGTTTCCATGTTTGAAGTTGCTTCGTGGTGCAGCCAGGGGGTTTCACACCGACTCTTCCCTCTGTAGCAGGGCTGTGCTCAGCGACCAGCACGGCTGCAGAAACACCCCATGGCTACCAGCACGTGTAGTCGGGCCATGTCGCACCGTGGTGACAGCCTTGCCCTGGGAACTGCAGGGAAGTAAAAAATAAAAAAAACTTTCTAGCCAGGTTGAGCATTTTCATTTTCTGAGCCCCAAATTATCCCACTTGCTGTCAGGGGAATACGTATTTGTCTATTTATTTCTGATGAGCTGGAGTTTGTACACAACATCCATCGCACATATGCAATTAAAAAGATGATTGTCAAGACACTGCTCTGATTATTAAACTATTTGTTGAAGATGCAATTAACTGTAGAGCTCATCTTAATTATAGTATGTGAATCGTTTAGATGAATCATAAAATAATCTCTTTATGAGTAATGGGTGCAGGAATAGAGGTATTTTTCTTTTTTTGCATGTCACAAAAGTGTTAATTAGCAGGAGTGATTATGGAGCTGAAATTGTAGCAGGAGAAACAACATACGTCTTACTTGCCCTAAAAAAATGTGCATGTTCGGAGGTATCTGAGAGTTTTATAGAGACAATCTTCTTCTGGAAGCAGCCCATGCTGCCAGGCTGTGGCACTTACATGTTGTTCGAATACAAAAGTTCTAAATTTTCTACTATATAAACTCAGTTCGAAGAATGCATTTCCCCCCCCAAGTTTTCTCTATTTATTTGTTTTCAGGTCATCCTAATTGTGCTACTGACAGAACAACAACGTTCATCTATTGCTGTGTTCATCTATTAAACATATTTTTAATGCCAGGAGCTGCTGGCCTGTGGCATAAGTCATTATTATAAAAACCCAATAGTACTTGAACATGAAACAACAAATGCAATATTTGTTATTGGGCAGCGCGAGGCTGCCCAGGGCGCCCAGCGCAGAGCGGAGCAGCAGCACAGGCGGCAGCGGAGGGGGTGCCACGGGGTCTCCAACACCTTGGCCTCCAGCTCTTGGAAACAGAGCTCCTGGAAATGGGGGAAAACATGGAAAATGGAGTGAAATTAGGCTGAAGAAGAGAGGAGCATGAATCCCATGATGAGACAACTTGATATACAGGTTGGTGGAGGAGATGAAAGCGATATATATATATATAGAGAGAGAGAGAGTTGAAAATCCGTAGGAGCAGGGATTTAAATGAATCATCTCATTATATAGAGTTAATGGAAATGCATCACTTGCTGGAGGAAGTGCCGCTAATTCAGTGTTGCCATTTCATTGCCTTGATGAAGCTGCCAGGGAGCCTGGAGCCCTTGGCAGCCCCTGCCTTGCGCTGCCCTTGGTGCCACCGGGAGGTTTGGGCGGCAGCGCCGGGAGCGGTGGGGCAGGGTCTGTGCGTGGCGGTGCCGCCAGCGGTGCCCTTGCACTGTCACGTAACGAGCAAGACATGAGAAGGCCGTGGGGTTGGGTTGGAGAGGGGCGGCAGGGTGCTGGGGCTGCCATGCTGCAGCCTCATCCAGCCCCCCGGAGAGGGCTGGAATAAGAACGCAGAGTCGTCAGGATCTTCCGTACCACTGTGCAGGGCTCCGTGGTGCGGGAAGCTGCCACTGCGGAGCTCTGTGAAACTGCTTGGGTGTCACGCGAGACCAAACCCGCAAAGGCCTGAGGGCAACGAGGCTCCGTGCCAGAGTGCTGGCCCACCCAAACCTACGTTCCTTGGATCGTGCCCTTCCCTCCTGGAATTGTGCTGTTCCTTGGATTACACCTTTGGATCATGCCCTTCCTTTGATCATGGCATTCCTTTGATCCTGGCATTCCTGGATCATTCCCTTCCTTGGATCATGGCATTCCTGGATCATTCCCTTCCTTGGATCATATTCAAAACCCGCTTGGACGCAATGCTGTGCCACATGCTGTAGGTAACACTGTGTGTGCAGCGGACTTGGATCCCTAAAGGTCTGTTCCAACCTTAAGGATTCCATGGCATTGCTTGCATTGTGCCCTTCCTAGGATCACGGCGTTCTTGGATCACGCTCTTCCTTGGATCATGGCGTCCCTGGATGGTGCCTCTCCTCGGATCATTGCCCTGCTGCTTACCCGCTGTGGCACAGTGTGTGCCGCGCGCATGGGCTTCACCCAGAGCTTAATTTTAACATGTGAAACGAATGAGATGGAGATGGCACCGTGCGGCTGCGAAGAGCAGGGGAGCAGCCCTGGGCAGCAAAGTGCTGCACTGGCCCCTGCACTGGCCACGGGGACACAGGGACAGCAAATAGCACGAGAGGGGAGGAAGGGACAAGCCGGCAGTGCCACGAGACGCCCCGTGACGCTCGGCGAGCGGAGCTGGCTGCGGGCAGAACATACGGAAAGGCTTTAAAATGGGATTGGAAAAGCATGCTCCGGGGGAGAGTGCGTCTGCAGGGGAAGAGAATAACCTTGCGGAGCTTCCTGCCTCTAACATCTCTCGCTATATATATATATATATATGTTTTAATGACACTATTTTTAAGCAGCTTCAAGCTGACCCGTTGTGCCTTGCTGCAGCCTCCTGCTTGTCCTGCGGGTCCTCAGCAGTGAGAGCCAGTTCCTCGCCTGGGAAACCTCTTGGAAAGCGTTAAATGGTACACCCTGTTCTCAGCGGGGCCTTGTCCCTGTCCCTGTGAAACCCGAGGGGTCAGGGAACATCCTGGCATCCCCCGGCCTCTCCTGGGAGCCAGCTCGGCTGTACGGGGCGGCCTCGGAGTTCCCCTGCCCAGCCAGCACCAAGGACCGGGCCGGTGCCTCTGGGCCAGATACTGTCATTATCGCTGTGTAACATTTTTGTTATTCTTAAAACCAGCTCTTTACTGGCTCAGGTATTTGCAGCAGAAGTTTCAGGCCTTGGCTTCCTAATCTTGAATCAAAGCTGGAGGAATGAATGTTCATTAGGATTCCGAAATCCTGGAACGGAAATGTGAGCTGAACCTTTCCAGGACCCATACGAGAGGTGAGAAAAAGGTATTTTGCATCATTTTTGTTTTTAGTATTTTTTTTTTTTTGCGGGGGAGGCATTTGGAGAGGTTTTGTAGCAAAGCACCAGCAGAAGCAGAAAGAAGAGTTTGGATTCCAACTTCTAAAGCATCAGAAAGCCTGGGACAGACACAGGCCACGTAGCCAGCCCGTCACATAGGCCTCATCCTAGTGCAAAAGCTTTTTATTTCTGCTAAAAGAGAGTGTTCTAACTTAATGCTATATATTCCCAATGTCCTTAGATGCCCTTAGAAACAGTTGTCAATATTTAACATTTTCCTGTGAATCAAGGACGTTTCTTCACTCTGGGCATGACGTGTTCTTGGTGATCGTAGCTGTTTATTCCAACATGGCAAGGAATTATAGCAAAACAGCTGAAGTTCACAGATCTATGGTGGTCAGGTTCTGGGGCAGCAGAATCTTCCCTCCTAAAGGCAATTAGGACAGGCTGCATAAAAGCAGTGGCGTGGCTGTGGTGGAGCTGCGGGGCATTCCACGTGTGCCATATTCCCAAGTCTCCCCGTAGGAACCGCTGCCCGGGAGAGGTCATGGCGCGGGAGTGAGGAGCTGGGATGGGGCACGTGCAGCTTCGTCCATGAGGAGTGACTCGCCTGGGTTCGCCGCCTCCACCCTCATCCGGGGGTGCTGGCAGAGCCTGGAATCGCAGGCAGTGAGCGCCAGGACGGCTTTTCCTGACAGAGCCACCAGGAAATCCCATCGTTTGGAGCACCCGAGGACAGGGCAGGACGGGATTTAGCGGCACGTGCCAACCCCCATCGCACGAAATGGGCTGCTCCAGTGTGGCCCGGGCTGCTCCGCGCCGAGACGCCCAACCCAGCCCGCACTGAGCATTAAAGCCAAGGGAAAAATAAGTTTCACTGCAATTGATCCGAATTCGTCTCCTGTGTTGTGTTGCTGAGGGTGCAGTGGGGGTGTGGAGCCAGCTGCTCCCCACGGTTCTCGGGCCGCTTTGCTGTTCCCTAATCCTTGTGGAGGTGTTTTTGTGTTTCCACATAGCACTGTCTTCCGCCATGTGGAGATTCTCTTTGGATTTACAATAACCAGTGGGTCAATGTTTGTCCCTACTAGCAGATGGATATGGACTAGGTAGGGAATCACAGAGATTGAAGGCCAGAGGGGCTCATTATTCATCTCAGACATCACTAATGTCACTAATGTCACAGATTTCCAAGTCAGTCATTCATGTAGTTTAGTCCATGTGTTGTCACTTTAATATGGATGTAGATACCTTCCCTGGAGCTGCAGAAATTCAGCCAGCTTGCATTTTTCTAATGCTTTTTTTGTGTGCGTGTGGATTTGTTTATGAACTAACTTGATGATTCACGGTGGAATTTTCTGTTCTGCACCTTAGGAACATGCAAAATCTGGATTTGAATCTGAATTGGAAATGCCCAGATGGGCCTGGACCTCCCAGACGGCTCCGCATCTAAATGCGGCTCTGTTCGACCTCATGCCCACCATCCGCCCGTGCTGTCCCAGTTTGTGTCTGAGCAGATCCCACCACTGGGGCTTATGGCTTGAGGAAAAGCAGGCTGGGGAGAAGGTCAGAACTGGCTGAACTCTTCCCTGAAAAGCAAACCTGAAACACAAATACATAATGGACACCAAGGGAAATCTGAGGTTAAGCTAAAGCTCCAGGGTGTTTTCACTGTCTCAGAGTTACAGCACAAAAAAATTACCGGGCACCTTCACTGGCTACGGAGTTCCTGGCTGGGAGAAAATAAGTCTTCCCAAGGCATTTTTAAGAGCAGAGTGTTCTTTTCTCCAATGTCATTCATATGATCAAGGGCATTTTTAGTATCTATATTTTTTTTTTCTTTCTTGCACTCATATTACTCCCTGACCTCATCACATACAACAGGACAGGTAGGTTGTTGGGGTGCTGATGTCTCCAAAAGCAGTAACAACTTTGATCTGGACAGCAGTAATTGGAAAGAAATAGCTGCTTTTATGCTGTTACAGTGCCTGCATGTTCTGTTACAGCTGAGTATTAATATAAAAAATCTTTGTGTCCTTCCAGCGTGCAGACACGATGGAGGAGGAGGGAGAGGAGCCTGGAAGCAGAGGCAGGAAGGAGGGAGCTGAGCATGAGAGCATCTCCATGAGCCCCACGGGGCTGGTTTTCCTGGGCAGGCTCCGGGAAGTGGCTGCTCCGGAGGAGGTGCCTCATGTTCCTCCTGGGGCTGCATTTATCCTCCCAGGATAAATTCTGGTAGCAGAGCACTGCGGAGAGGCAGATAGAGATGGGTTTTTACCTGCATTCGTATTAACTGATGGGCAAGAAGGAGCTAGGACTTTTCACAGGTGTTCACAAATGATCCTGAATTAGAAGGCAGTGAGCAGAGCAGCAGGGAAGCTTGGCTGGAGAACCCCAGCTTAAACATGGCAGTGACAAATAGCAAAGCAGGATTTAGTTGATAAGAGTACATGGATTTTGCAACTGGAAAATTATCTGAAGTGTGAGCACAGTGTCAGGGAAAATCCTAGGGAAAAGCAACACTGAAGAAGGTAAAATGATAACGGACAGAAAATTAGGTAGGATTTTGCTTTAAACATGATGAAAAGCAGATAGATAGTTTACATTTTGCCTGCATAGACTACTGGCCTTCTGCTATGGCAGAGCTGCCGGCCCGTCTCTCCCTGTATTAACTTGTGTTTACGGAGCCCGAGAGCTCAGCCCAGGAGCAGGGGAACGTCGCAGAAGAGCAGATGAGGAGCAGGTCAACCTGGCTACAGGTTTAATTCCTCATAGGCTGAAAGAATAAAGCATACACAGCTTCTTTCCAGGAAAATTAAAGCTTTATCAGCCCATACAGATCGTTGAAGAGAAGGATTAGGTGGAAAATCATTGTTAGGTTTGCAAGTTACTTCAAAATTCTATTAAAGTTACTATGAAAAATTAAATCTAAGCCAGAAAGTCCCAGCGGTCATAGCCCACTGCCCAACAGATTATTTTGGCCTCAGCAGCTGATTTTCGCCCTTTCCCGTGGCTGCTCCTGAGCAGGGGGTGGAGCATGGGCAGGTGCCGCTCCCCGCAGGCCGTGTGCGCCAGGCAGGCAAGAACGTGCCCAGCGCCAGCGCTGGCAGCAGGGCCTCCGGGTGGCCACGGGGTCGTTCTATGGACCCCCTGGCCAAGGATCACATCACTGCTCTGAGCTTCTTCATTCACACTCGTAAGTGAATATAAATATGTATAAATTGGTGATTATCATTCATAGGCTTCAAAGTGGCAGAGACAGAAGGATCAATGTGACTTGATTCTGATCTGGCCATTTAACTCAGCTCTCCGGTTGTCCCAAATTATTTACTCTTTGAGACATATCATATATATATATTATATATATATCGTTTATTAACAATATCCAATGGGTAAGAATTCAACCTATCCTATTTAAGATTTACTCTTTGTTGTTGCTATTTTGCTTTCAGTTTAAAGATCTGTCCCTGTCTGAATTTTTCAACCCAATTTCTTTCTTTCCTTGGCTTCGTCCTGGCCATGGGAGGGCTCTCGCCTTGTGCTTGTGTGCTTCATCAAGAGGTTTCTTGCTGCTTTCCTGCTCCTTCATCACCCCTATGGCTGTTCTCCAACGTATCACGCGTTGCCTTCTTTTTTGAGCTACGTATTGAGGACCGCAGACAATGTGCCATTTGCAGTCAGATAGTTGCCAAGTACAGAGATAATAATATATGCCTATTTACTCTCCTTTTTTTTTAATACATAAATATCAATGACATAAGACTTTCTGGTCACAGCATGGTTTTCATCTACTTCTCTCCCAAGTTTTCCAGCCTGTTTCCCAAGGCACAAATACAGCAACCTACTCTCCTCCCACACTCACACTAATGTTATGTTATGTTATGTTATGTTATGGCACAATGAAACACAAAGCAGTTTTGTGTAGCAGTTACTCTCGTCTGTTACCACTCCCTAATTTTGTTTTATCCACAAACTTTCACCAGGTGTGGTTTTATATTGTATTTGAACTTAGTAATAAAAATTAAAAATTTGTATATGATATAGAACCAAATGTGATTTTCTGTGTGATTAAGTGGAAAGGAATATCTGCTTAGTGATGATTCTGCCTTTAAAAATGCAGTTGAAAGATTTTAATCTGGATTTTAATCTCTCGCATACATGTTACATGGAGCTGTATAACAGTGAAGAGGTGGCAGTGTGAAGATTAGCGTTACTGCTTTCTTTCACACATCTGCTCTAATCAAAGGGGGTATCAGGCTATTTTTATAACATCAATTTTCCATAAATGCATGTTAATGCAGATGTATAATCCCCTCCCTTAATTCCTTATAAATAGCATTACTTATCAGCTACTCTGTTCCTGTGTCTGCGATCCTCATCTGTTGAGAGCCCAGAATTGTCTCTCATCATGGTGTTTACTCAAATATTGCAGCCCATTTTTATTCTGCTCTTTTGAAACTCACCCACTCCTTTAAGTGTTAGTAAAAGCGGCCACGAGAGGTACTCAAACCCATCAATTTAAAAAAAAAAATCCATGAAGTGAGTTATCTCACCCGTGCGATGCCGAAGCACTTAACTGCAGATCCCGTCACTGCCCCGGGATGCGATGCGCCAGCCAGCAAATACCACCAGAAAAGCCTCTCGTCCATTATTTTTGACAGCTCTGTTTGTAGAACTTTTGTGCTTAATGATGTATATGTTAAATCCCTCTTATTATCTTTGACGTGATGATAGGTTTCCCTTGTCTTTTATTTTGTTTCTCTTATCAGTTTCCTCCAAGTCCCTGGCTGCGGTGAAGGATGCCAAGCGGGACAATCCTCCTCCCATGCGCGCTCCGATGCATCCCATGTTTCGCACCGGCTTCATGTGCTGCTTTCATTCCAGTGCTCGTTTTTGTTGTGCAAGAACCACAGCACGAGGCCGCGTATAGGTGTGCCTGGCTCTGATCAGAGCCCGTGTGCTGGCCCTGTGGGGCCACATGCGCTAGATGCACCCCAAAATAGTGCTATGTTGTGCAGTCTGCAGTGTCGCTGGGGCTCGTGGGCTGCCTAAGGACACTGTGCTCCCCCCGGGACATTCCTGGCTGCCAGGACATCCCTGAGGATAACCCTGAGCTTCCTGCGGCAAGGTGGGATTAGGATGAGGAAGGTGGCAAGGGTGAGGAGGGTGATGGAGGGTAATGAGAATGAGGAAGGGGGTGAGGGTGAGGAGAGCCCTGAGATGATGGTGAGGATCATGAGGAGGGCACCAAGGGTGACAGGGATGAGGAGGAGGCTGGGAGGGATGAGGAGGAGGCGGGTGATGGGGAGGGTGAGGAAGGCCAGGAAGGGGCGGTAGGCACAGTTGATGAGTGGGGTGCCGAGGAGGATGAGGAAGGCACGGAGGGTGAGGAGGAGGGTGCGGATGAGGAAGAAGGCGCTGGGGATGGGGGGGATGAGGAGGGGTATTGTGCAGGAGTGGGGTGCTGAGTGTGTGGGGGTGCTGAGGAGGGTGAGGAAGGCGCTGCAGAGAGGGAGGTAACGAGGGAGCAGAAGGAGGGTGAAGAAAGCGCCGAGGAGGAGCGCAGCGAAGAGGAGCACGACGAAGGCGCCGCGCGCGGGGCGGGGCGAGGGGCGGGGCCGCGGGCGCGCGAGGGGCGGTCCCGAGG